>CM076584.1:1112091437-1112233855 GCA_034641835.2 Pinus albicaulis
TATAGAAATTTGTTGAATAATGAATATTCAAGCACTGAGATTATCCCGATCATACACAAATTCGATTTGCTGCATAACACATAATCTCTTCTACAAATTAATCATCACATGCGGAAAATAAAACAAGTTGTATGCGATCAAAAGATCAACAAAACATCACACACATTACACAGTATGTATGGGGAAAGCTTATAGCTGAAAACCCCCCAGCTATTGTGTATATTATAATGGAGAAATCATGTAACAAAATCAGTACAATACTCCTCACAAGTACTCAGTACTTTCTCATAAAGTTACACACAAACTAGCTTGGTTTTGAAACCCAGGTCGAGGTTCGAAACTCATCCTCAGTGCATGCCTCCCTGTTCGCATGGAAATCGAGGCTGGTGTAATAGAGAGATCCAGGATTCGAATCTCAACGCTCCAGCCTAGCAATCCTCATGGGCAATCTCCTCAGTAACCCTTTTAAAATCTCCTGCACAACTGCTGTCGCAACTAATAGCAAACTCACCTTTCATCTACCTCTTCCACTGGTCTCCACTGAACTGTCCATGCACTGTAGTGAACTGATGTGTTCTTGAGTTGAATAATGAGTTAATAATTAGTGAATTAAATAATATTTAATTCACACCACTCATCTCTAGTGTAATAGCAGTTAAACTAATTACAACTAGTTCAACTAGTTAACCAGAACACAATCTCCATCAACTCCTCAATCAACTCCACCAAAACTCTGCCACATGAGTCTAACTGAAGTCTATCATGCATGAGCTCAACCAAACCCCTAGGAATAGCGTAATTCCTTTGTCAGCTGCATGCCTCACATCCGTGAGTCAAACTGAAGTGCTGCAAGAGGATAAACTGAAGTTTATAGTCCAAATATTATTAAGGGTAAATAATATTTGACTTTTCTATTTTTAGCTAGGCAGTCTAAAAATAGACTTCGACCTAAATGTCTAAAAATAGAGGTCCATCTATTTTTACCAACATGACAAATCCTCCAAGAATAGCATACTGCAACTCCCAGACCATGCTCCATATGTCTAAAAATAGACATAGTCTAAAAATAGACTTTGCGCCAAAAATAGCCTGAGGGCCCACCTAGTGAAGGCAACTTCATTTCACTAGGCTCCATCATCTTGCTGCATTTTCAACACTCCCTCTCAGCAAGATATGGATTATCTGCAACCCCTATCCTGCCTCTGTGGAACTCAAATTTTCTCCTGGTGAGCGCCTTCGTCAGAATGTCAGCATCCTGATCCTCCGTGGGAATGTATGAGAGTAACATGATCCTCCGCTGAACACAGTCTCTGATATGATGGTACCTGATGTCGATGTGTTTGGATCTATCATGAAATACTGGATTAGCCAAGAGCTTAATGCAGCTCTGGTTATCACAATAAATCACAGTAGGCTCCAAATGCGACCCGAACAATCCGACGAGGATCTTCCTCATCCATATAGCCTCGCATGCAGCCAAACTTGTTGCCATATACTCGGCCTCTGCTGAACTGAGTGCCACGGATCTCTGCTTCCTGTTGTACCAGGAAACTGTTGTCGATCCAATGCTGAAGATACCTCCAGATGTGCTCTTCCGGTCTATTGGGCTCCCTGCCCAATCTGCATCTATGAAGCCACAAAGCTTCACTCCATCCTCATGTCTGTACCACAGTCCATATCCCGATATGCCACTGAGATAATGCAATACATGCTTGCCTGCCTTCCAGTAGAGCTTGGTAGGCTTAACCATAGCTTTTGAAAGCTGGTTAACAGCATAGCATATGTCGGGTCGTGTATTGACCAGATACATAAGCGACCCCACCAACTGTCGATAGACAGTGGCATCCACTACTCCTCCGAAGTAGCATCTCCCTTCCTCCAACCACCAGGAAGAGGGGTATCAACAGGCTTGCAGCCTTGCATGTTGAACCTCTCCAGAATCTCCTGGGCATACTTGCCCTGAGAAACAAACAGTCCTCCACTGCGCTGCCAAATCTCCAATCCCAGGAAATAATGAAGGAGGCCCAATTCCTTCATCTCGAACTCTCTAGCAAGGTCCTCCTTGCATGAAAGTATCAACAGCTCATCACCCGTCAAAATTAGATCATCTACATACAGTACAATGATCAGCAGCTTCCCCTCCACCACAATCTGGTACAGGTTAGGATCCGCCTCACTCTTGGAAAATCCAAGCCCGGTGAAATAACTGTCAATCCGTGTGTACCAAGCACGAGGTGCTTGCTTCAGCTCGTACAGTGCTCTCTTGAGTCGGCACACATGCGACTCACTGCTGAAGATCTAGAAACCTTCAGGCTGCTCTATGTACACCTCCTCCTCAATAACTCCATTGAGGAACGCAGTCTTCACATCCATCTGATGAATGTGCCACCCCATCTACGCTGAGAGAGCAAGGATCGTCCGTATGGAAGAGTACCTTGCGACATGTGCAAAGGTCTCCTCATAATCGATCCCCTCGATCTGTGAAAAGCCACGGGCGACAAATCTCGCCTTGTACTTCTCCACACTCCCGTCAGCCGCCTGCTTCACTTTGTAGATCCATCATGAACCCACCACTGATTTTCCCACCGGTCTTGGGACAATCTCCCATGCACTGTTCCTGACGATCGAATCATATTCTTCGATCATGGCATCAACCCATGCGGGTTCCTCCACAGCTTCCTCAAAAGAGGATGGCTCCGTCACAACACATTGACTCACAAGAGCCATGTATCCAGTGTACCGATCCGGTGACTGTCTGTGTCTGCGCTGTGCTGTAGGTGGTCCTACAACCTTCTCTGCATCCCGAGCCAGTCGCTCAGCTTCTGTAGTGCGCATGCGCCCTCTGATGGTTGGCGCTGCCTGGGTGGTTTCTTCCACCTCCTGAACCTCCTCTTGTGGCTGATCCACATCCCGAAGCTCCTCCTTAGGAACTAACAGCTCCTCATCTGCATGCAAGTGTAGCTCCCTCTCAAGCGAACACTGCATGGCTTTCTCCTCCTGAAATTTTATATCCCGTCGCACAACAGTCTTGCGACTGTCTGACAAATACACCCGATAGTTGTGAGGTGTATCAGTGTATCCCACAAATATTCCAACCTCAGCAGTTGGATCCAGCTTCCTTCTCGCATCCTTCGTCACATGCATGTAGACAAGAGAACCAAAAATCCGCAAATGGGAAATATCAGGCCTCTTGCCAGAATAAGCCTCCTCCGGTGTACTCATGCCAAGAACCTTGTGAGGACAACGGTTCTGCACATACACTGCTGTATTGCATGCCTCAGCCCACAAATGAAGGGGTAGGCCCTGATCATGCAACATCGCCCGTGCAGCACCCACGATCGTTCTGTTCTTCCGCTCAGCCACCCCGTTCTGCTGTGGGTTATGGGGTGCGATGAGCTCTCTCCGAATCCCTTCTGCGCTGCAGAACTCCTTGAATTCAGCCGAGATTAATTCACCACCATTATCACTCCTTAGAGCAATCACCTTCTTCCCCGACTCCTTCTCGACCAGTGCTTTAAACTCACAGAACTTCGCGAATGTATCGCTCTTCTTCTGCATGAAGAAGATCCAGCACTTTCAAGAGAAATCATCAACAAATATCACATAATACTTGTGCTTTGATGTCGAAGCAACTGAGAAAGGACCACACACGTCCGTGTGAACTCTCTCAAGGATCGTCGTGGCGCGACTATCCTTCTCGTGAAAGGTGGCTTTCACATACTTCCCTAAAGTACACCCCTTGCACTGATCTGACTGCGCAAGAGTGCCCTTAGGAAGCCCAGTAGAAATCTGCTGCAAGATCTTCAAAGCTCCATGGTGAAGGTGGCCCAATCTCCTGTGCCACAGTTCGCCCTCATCATCCCAGCTCACCACTTCTCCCGCCTTGCATGCCATTGCTGCGCAGCCATCTACTTGCAACTGATAAAGGTTCTTGGTTCGAACCCCTATCTTCCGGGTCTCTCCAGTAGTCTTACTGCGCAGGAAGGCTTTTCCTTCGCCGAAGACCACATCATACCCCTTATCCTCCAACATCGCCACAGAGATCAAGTTCTTCTTCAATCCAGGTACATGCATGACATCCCTCAATACAAAGGGTTTACCAGACTCCCTCTGAAAGGATATGGTACCGATACCAGTCGCACCGTATCTACCATCATCGCCCATCTCGATGTGCACACCCAAATCTTTGTCCTCCAGATCTGAGAACAAATCCCGATCTCCCGTCATATGAAATGACGCACCGCTGTCCAAGAACCATACCGATCCCACCACACTTGAAACCAAGCATGCGATCAGTGAAAAATCCAGTTCGAATTGAGAAGCCAATGCCTCTCCCGCTGCAGATCCAGCAGCCTTCTTATTTTTCTTCTTCTGCGGACAATTTGTGGCATAGTGTCCGTGCTGGTGACAGTGAAAACACTTCACCTTGGACATGTCTTGCTTCTTTCCTTTCGCACCAGACTGAGAAGCTTTCTTGTTCTTCCCCTTCTTTGCTTTGGCAGCCAAAGCGCAATTTTCTTCATCAGATACCTTTGATGAAGATCCGTCCCTGGTAGTCCGCCTTATCTCCTCTTGCATGAGATCTGCCCAAAGTCGCTCCCATCCCGGCAACTTCTCCCGACCATTGACAGAGTCCTGATAGGAATGCCAAGCTTTCGGAAGACCAAGGAGAGCCAGGTCTACCAAGTCCTCTTCATCGACAGTCACCCCCACACTTCCCAGCTCATCTCTGCATTGAGTGAACTTCGTGAGGTACTTGGCGATACTGTTGCCTTTCTCCATCTTGATGTTTCTGAGTTTGTCCTTGAGCGCCAGCTTCCTTTGGTCGCTCTTGCTCTGGAATAGATCTGTCAAAGCTTTCCACATCAAATATGGAGAAGCTTTTCCATGCAGGCTGGATACAATGTGATCCTTTACGCCCTCCAACAGAATCCTTCGACATTTCACGATTCTTTACAAGTTGACCTTCAGTTGAGAGATCAGTAGGCTTTTGGACATCCATATCTACGAACCTTCAGCCCGTTATCATCTAATACCGCTCCTGTCCACTGAAGGCAACATAATTTGAATCGCTTCATGGGAATATTTCGAAGTCGCAAACCGTTGAAAGATATTTTCGCTGCAACACCAAGAAGATGAACTCGTCAAAATTCGAATTCCGTCTTAAAACTCAACCACTCCTTATCTGTGAGAACAAATTGTTTCCACATAGAGATTGATCATAGGGGCATTTACTGGATATATCACCTTTCAAAGGAAAGGATGGATCCAGAGGCTACCTGGCCCGCATGCAGACTCTGTCTACCGAAATAAGTTTGTAATCACTGTGATGATCAATCTTTGCTCTAATACCATGTAGAAATTTGCTGAATAATGAAGATTCAAGCACTGAGATTATCCCGATCATACACAAATTCGATTTGCTGCATAGCACATAATCTCTTCTACAAATTAATCATCACATGCGGAAAATAAAACAAGCGGTATGCGATCAAAAGATCATCAAAACATCACACACATTACACAGTATGTATGGGGAAATATTATAGCTGAAAACCCCCCCAGATATTTTGTATATTATGCAGAAGAGAACATGTAACAATCTCAGTACAATACTCCTCACAAGTACTCAGTATTGTCTCCAAAAGTTACACACAAACTAGCTTGGTTTTGAACAGGTCAAGGGTTCAAAACTCATCCACTAATTGCCTGCCTCTATTTCGCAATCAAGGCTGGTGTAATGAGAGATCCAAGTTCGAATCTCACTGGCTCCAACTGTGCAATCCTCATGGGCAATCTCCTCCAATGCTTGTGCAAATCCCATGCACAACTGCTGTCGCAACTAATAGCAAACTCACCCTTTCATCTACCTCTTCCACTGGTCTTCACTGAACTGTACATGCACTGAGTTAACTCATGTGTTCTTTAGTTGAATAATGAGTTAATAATTAGTGAATTAATTAATAATTAATTCACACCACTCATCTCTAGGTAGTAAGAAATAATTACAACTGAACCTACTAGTTAACTCGGAACACCCAACTATTCAACTCCTCAATCAACTCCACCAAAACTCGCCACATGAGCTTCCAGAATCTAAGTCTTCATAAGACCCCAACCTTTGCACCCTAGAAGTCAAATGTAATCTTTTCCAGCCGCATGCCCCACATCCGTGAGTCAAATCGAAGTGTTGCAAGAGGATAACCGAGTTATAGTCCAACATATGTATTATTATTTATCTTTTTATTTTTTTATTGCGCTCTTAAATAGACTTCGACCTAAATGTCTAAAAATAGAGGTCCTATCACATTATTTCAACATGACCAATCCTCCAAGAATAGCATACTGCAACTCCTAGACCATGCTCCATATGTCTAAAAATAGACATAGTCTAAAAATAGACTTTGCGCCAAAAATAGCCTGCGGGCCCACCTAGTGAAGGCGGGCTTCTGTTACTTCAAACTCACCCATCATCTTGCTGCATTTTCAACATTAACACTAGTTCCTAATGAATCAAAAGTCATAGAAGAAATGATAGGTGGTGACTAGCAAAGATGTTAACACAACCCTTCCCCATCATTGCATTACAAAAGCCTTTAATATTCCATGCATTTAAGAAATATAATGGATGAAAATCCTCTTCTTTTCTTTTCTGGATTGTAGTTCTCAATTTTGGTTCCCATTCCTCTCATAAACTAATTTAATGGCCTTCAAATTTTTTATCATGAGCACTCAACTTAGGCATCATTGCAATTGTTTTTATCATGAACATGAGCAAATAATGGTGTATGTAATTTCCATTCTATGTAGGTATTCGATTTATTATAATGTTTGTGTGAAATAATAGTTTCATCTTAAGTGATTCCCCAATCTATCCTTAATTCGTTAACTTGAAGCAGTCTTCTATAAAGGTCATTGTTTCTTCCTTTCAAAATGGTTTCATTGCTTTAAGTGTGTGTGTGAATTTTTGCATGAGTTGGTGGAAAAGTATTTCATTAGAGGATATGAAGACAAAGACTTGTGGGCGGCACATGGGATTCTTCTCCTCATAGGAGACGTAGTAGAATAGTCCAACCAAGCCCACTGGATTTCCTTTCTTATATAAAAACTAATACTAGAATTGAAGTTGGAAAATCATTCCTTCAAGGCTTCAATATTTCTATTTAAGTGGGAAAATATTTCCAATACTTTTGAAAATAAAATTCATTAAGATTTCCCTTATGAATTTTAAGCTTAATTATAGTTATTTTTATCAAAAATATAAATTCTCGTAAGAAGGGCATAAATTGGAAGGAATATTATTAAAGAAATTGATATTTGTAATTGATTGTTGAGAGGACCATTAGCTTATTATCTAAATAACAACCATCAATCAAATACAATGACTACATACACCATGAAACACTTTTTCTTGTCAAAATGGTGGTATAAATTGCCAGCATCACTATTTAGTTAGCCAAAGATTAACGATATTTCCTTAGGCAACTCATATCTTCAACAACAAAAAAATGTGAGGTGTCAATTTATAATAAAGTCTATAAATCTAGAAGTGATTAATATTTGAATTATTGGCATGGACACTTGGTTCAAATATAATAATTCCTATGGACAAAGAAGATTACATTTTCCTATTTGAAGGTTATATGAGTTGCAAAGCTATTGGCACCAAAATTCATGGAAAACCAAAATTCAATCACCACTTGGACCAAGTTTGTGGAGGAAGCCCTTGGTCTCACCTTCTATTCTTCCAACAAGCTTGAGATATGAAAATCGAGTGGCTTCATATGTCAAGAACTCAATAAGTCTATACGAGTATATCCACCAATTCAATTGGTTATGATTATCTCAAAATCAATTTAAAAAATTGTCCTAAAAGTTAAAAATGGTTTGTAGGAAATTTTTGTATCACGAATTGAAGCGTGTGGAGATAACCATTGTTTATATGTTTTGCTGTAGAATTAAAGGACTCAATAAAATCAACCTTGATGTAGTACTCCACCACGGGCTTGAGATAGTGTATTTATCACACGTGCATCTCTCATGATTTCTCCATTCCTTGTCCTCAACAAGAGATCATGAATATTTTGATTGACAATTCCATTGTTGATAAGTTGCACTTGCAGTGGGTATGACTCATCCTTATGCATTGATGCGGGTCGTCAAACTACGAATTGCCCATGATCTTTTACTTATGATGTGGTTAGAATTTCACTAAAGAGCATTAAAAGAACATATATGGTTTAAGCAAGAGGAAACAAGACAATAATAAACAACATAAGAACATGAGGCGTTGATAATAGAGTTCACCAGGTGTGAGCTCGTCTCTCAGGGCTTCTTTGTCAAAATGGGAGTGAGCGCTTCATATAGTCTTTGAAATGGTGATGATATACATGGTGATGTTCTGTCATACAAGGA
Source organism: Pinus albicaulis (assembly GCA_034641835.2). Classification (NCBI taxonomy): domain Eukaryota; kingdom Viridiplantae; phylum Streptophyta; class Pinopsida; order Pinales; family Pinaceae; genus Pinus; species Pinus albicaulis. Next base: position 1,112,099,853 of record CM076584.1, read on the forward strand.
TAACATGCCCTCAACATGAGTGACTTGTCTCTCCACGGGCGTTAAAAGCTACAAGAACTCTCACTCACAATGGACCTCTATCAGCCATGACATAATCTCACATGGGCAAAAACAAAGATCTTGCAACATGCATCAAGCAAGGATCTGAACAACATAATACATCTCATTGACAAATGATAAAGAGCACATGATCAATACTACATATACCTCAAACCTTGAGGTTGCTGAAAAGTAGATATGAGTGGCAGATCGGTTGCACCATAATTTGTGGCGTTGAGGAGCATAAAATCAGCTGTCCACATGAGAATCGACATGTGCTCAATCTGAAAAATGGACGAAAAATCGGAGCTCTGCTCTTTGAAGCGGAAGTTTCATTTGAGTTCTTGTCGCCAAAAGGTATAAAATAAACATTTTTTAGTCAAAAATGAACTCCGGCAAGTTAAACCAGGAATCTTCTTGATGCCCTCAAAGATTCACAGACATGGTTCCACCATCTCCATGGCTCGTGGATTACTGCCTACGGTTAAAAATATTATTATTTTTTAAAACTTCACCTTCATCCTCTTGCTGGCTTTGTCTGCCCAGTGAGTTGTGTCGGTGGGTGGCGGAGCTATCAAAGCTCCATCATTTGGCTTGTTGGTAAAAACTATGTAATAATAGGCATAGGGTCGGGGGCTCAAATCCCGCCATGCAAAATCGGTGCATTGTTTAACGTGTGTATTTTTTAAATTAACGCGGTTGCAAACATTAAGTTTGGTTGATGGTTCCCAGACCTGGTTGGGTGCGTTGTTTGTTTTTGGATCCACGATAGGGTGTGGCAGATCACTTGGTGGGAGGACCACGTGGTTCGGCCCCGAGTTCGAGCCGTCGGTCTCGACGTATATGGTGGTGGCGAGTCTTGTTTAAGGACCGGTGTTGGTCAGCTGCATGTGACTCCAAACCAAATTTGATTTTTTTGTTTTAATATATATATGCTATGTATTGTTATGGTTCGGGGGTGGCGAGGGGTGTGCTTTGTCCCATCCATTTTGATTTTTGATATTTATGGTCGTTGAGGGGGTGGGGTTGGTGGTCGCCACCCCTTTTAATATATTTTTTTTGTTTTATTAATCATAAGTGGTCATTTTTATTTTTCCAAAATAAGGGTTATTGGGCAAATTAACGAGGACACAATTTCACTATTTCGGGAGCTAAGTTCTGTCGATTGACGGTAGTTGTGGGACACTTAAACCGGCCCACTACCCAACTGACCAAAACTTTGACTCCTCTAACTTCTCCTACAGACTCAGTTGGAGATCAAGTTTGCAGATTGGAATTAGGGAGGTGAGAACTTCAATCTAAACCTAGTTCAAGAGAAATCCAACCACTTTTTAATTTTTACCATTCAGGCTCTCTTGATCTCTAAAGAATTATACTGGAGGAGCCACTGGATCATGCACTTGGATGGAAGGATCATTGTTCTTCTTCACAGTATGCACACATTCACTATCTCATTTGATTTTGGTTCTAAATTTGTGGACAACTCACTTGTGATGTGACTAATATGGGTTGTTTGTTATCTATTGCTTAGCCAACCTTATTTATATGACTAGAAGACCCACTATGATGCATTAAATAACACTTACCAATTGCATAAATATAACACCAAGCATTTTATTCATAGTACACTCAAACTAACACATTAGGTTAATCCTAAAAAGTAGCCTTTACCTTTTATCAGGTTACTCTATACAAAATATTTATGCTCCAAATTTATAGTCTTAGGTTCATTCCATGATTTTAGAAATTTGTTATACCTACTACTTTAGAATTTACTTTTATCTCTCATTATCATAATTGTCTCAGACCTGCTAAAAAATAACTCATTTTTTGATGGCCTTTAGTCCACTCTTTAGACTCCATGTCGTTTCTCTCACAACAAATTGAGGCTCGAGCAAAGTTGCATGGCACCGCAGTCGAAATTTTGACATTCTAATTTTTCACTAAGATTTTGAGGTAATTTTCTTGAGAAACTTGGTCATCCAAGGCAATGAGTGTTCATTGAAAACCCTCCACATACCTGTCATAAATTTGACGAAAATGTACATAATTGTCGCAAAGATAGATACCTATGCGAGATTTTTCCAAAAAAACTTGTCGTATCGTCAACATCATGTACCGTCCGAACCTCCGTCGCAACACCGATGCCTGCGCCTTGATTTTTCTGATGAGTTTGTCGTATTAACGCGTCATGTACCATCAGAACTACCATTGCAAGACCAACGTTGATTGTTCCGACGGATGCTCCATACTAGTGACGTCTGGTGTCGTTGGAACATGCGTCAAAATACCGATGCTCACGCCATAATTTCAATCCCATTCCACTTCAGGGTTTTCAGGGATACTCATCAGACAGCTCATCGTCAACCGACCGAACCAACGACATGCAGGGCCTCAACTCCCTGCCAAGATGTCCACCCATTTCATCCGGCAGTCGAGTTTGTGGCGGGACCTCCCGTGTCCCTTGATGATGTCACTAGAGGAGAGAGCCCCGCAAATTTTTATACTATACATCGACCTTATTTTAGGTATAGGAGCAACATCTTTGATCTCCTTCGTAACAGGTCATAATCATAGAGACAATAAGTTTCATTGGACATGAATATTTGAATGACAAACTTATTAACTTGAGATGCTTTGGAAGGATATTATTGGAGACTCTGATTAGGATTAGACTTGTGGTTTTGTTCTAATTATGACACACTTATGCTCAACTTTGGACATGATTCATTTTTCACACAACTTGTATTCTTCTAGTACAAGTTTGAATAGAAATCAACTTTTAGTAGGCTTGGATGACATTAAATAACTTAAATTACATAAATCAAAAGTATCCTTATCATTGTTCCACAAAAAGATGATCTAGGGATTATGGTCATAAAGAGATGATCTTGGATGTCACCATATACTTATTCAATATATATTTGAAGGCCTCAGGAGATTCAAACTAGTTTTCACAGGATGCTCAAACTCCATGCTTTGTCTTAACACATGACCTGGATAAACTGAAGCAATTTATAGCTCGAATTCAATAACATAGGTGTTGTATATTTTAGAGTTAATAATATGATTCCATACGATAATATCGCTTGTTACTAGGTTAAGTGTTTATACCTGCAGCAACTTGCTTTAGATTTCATACTCCTTCATAGTTACCATAGAGAAGAGGGCCAAAGTTTTCCACCAGAGGAAAGTGTCCATAGAAGCTCACATACGGGATCCGCATGGGGTGCCATAGAAGTTTCTATCCCATGAGGGAACGGGTTTTTATTCATAACAACAACGAATCATAAACTTATATGCCACAAAATTCGCATATTTTTATAGAGAAGATTGATATCACGGGAGCTTTCTAATAGATATAACATGATGCCACAATAATTCGCATAATAAATATGCCTAAAGTAGGTTTAGATCTTGACCTTTGAAGAGAATAGATACATTACGGGAGAAGACCATTGCAAACGCCTCTTCCCAACATTTACTTGCTTTCACAAGCTCCCCATGGTAAATGTGATATGAGTGCTATTATGACATGACCCAACCTCCAGAAGTTCCAGGTGATGGAAGTGGGGCCCTACCAATTACGATACCCATTGACATCTCGGGACTACAGAGCCACTCGGGAACCCCGGATAACCACCGAGGTGATCAATCCTAGTTGTAACCCTTTTCACTAACAACTCCTCAAACACACCTTGACACCTGCCTTCAGTTGTAGAGTTACAAATACACTCAAAGCATCCTTGTGTGGTTATGACCTAAATACCCTAGTTTTGTGCCAGCGAGTTGTGGGATCAGCCACTTTTCCGGGATAGCCTCGAGAACCTTTGCCCGAGACTTCATGTAGCTTTCTAAAATCATGACTAATATGGCATCAATGCCAATCATTCAAACTTGAATTAATAACTTGACTTATATTGTTTAGTACATAATGAAATTTCATCGAACAAATGGTAAACATATAAGTTACAAGTCATGAATGCATATTGATCCTTAAATCTTTGAACTTTGTTTGAGAATCACCAAGAAGGTCTAATGCCCTCTCAAGTGGTTGCAACAACACTTGTTACTTATCAAATCATTTAACAAGATCCATAGCTGAGAACATCCTTAGAGCGGTTCTTATAACCAAAATATTAACCATGAAAATTTTGTCATCAAATCAACAAAATAACTAGTACAATTTCTACATAGATCACAATAGGAAAATACCTTCTATTAACATATGCAAAGTCAACTTAAGTCGGGGGACTTTCCATTATCCACAAAGGCCATATATTGGGTTGAACCAAATATTTCTTTAAGCTAATCACCCCGGAGCCATATTCCAAACATGAATGCGGGATCTCATAGGATAAACCAAGACAAAAATCAAACAAGGAATCCATAGGTTAAACCACCTCCACCCTCGAGATACCATGATCTCACCTAAATGAGTCCAGATCAAAAAACCAAACCAAGCTTGGATGCCTCAAAATTCCTCGTCCACGCCTTGTGGGATTCCTCTGTCTCCACCCACCTTGAGGGAGCTTCCTAGAAAAAACCATCTCCTGGCCCCAACCCTTGGAATTTTCACGAGACCACCTCATACGGTTAAAAAACCTTCCAACATTCCAAATCTCAACCAATAATAAGATCCCATCACACCATGGCTATCCATGAAAAAGATAAGGCAAATATTCCAACAATTTTCAAACGAGAGAAAAACTTGTGCCAATGACAACAAATGAACCAAATAAACAAATGCATGCCATGCATTCACACTTCTTCTAGGAAATCACACATGCTTTGTTGATCCAACCTTCTCCTTACTTTCCTTTTCTTTCCCTTTACTTTCCCCTTTCTTTCTTTGATTTCATGCTCTCTCCTCTTGAGATATCTCTCTCTCTCTTAAAATTGATCAAAGCCAAAAATGACAAACAAACAAACAAACAAAACTAAACTAAACTAAAACTAAAAACTAAAAAACTAAAAAATAAACTAAAAACAAAAAAAAAAAGCAGACACAAACAAACAAATAAACAAAAAACAACATTGAATTGTTTCTTTATTTTTATTAATGATGTCTCATTTTTCTTCATTTTCCTTCATTTTCCTCTAATTCCCATGGCATGCAAATCTATGTCTCTTCACCTTCCTTTCCTCCTATTGCCTTTGTTTTCATAGATAAACATGAGATATTGTCTCTTTATTTGCAATTCCTTTTCCAATTTACATAGTCATTAATAAACCAAAGTGATGTTCACTATAATGTTTTCCCAACATTCTTGGAATGTGTTCACTTTGACCTTGGTCTTATTTTTCCTTTATTATCACTTTGTGCAGAAACTTTAACTGAAGTTGTTACAAACCCTACCTTAGGGAACAACATCATGGTGTTCTATGACATCTATGACCAACAAACTATTGAAAATCAAACATATTGCCAGTAGGTTATAACATAGCTTCTTATAATCATCTCAATGACATCTTGCTGAAAAACTAAATATTGCTTATTGAGGCCAACAACACAACTCATTTGTGGTATTTACAACCATACATGTTGTGTATGTACAATCATATATATATATATATATATATATATATATATATATACCAAAAACTCATTTCCTTGAACTAATAAATAATGAAGGATACAAGCACGCATCATCCATCCATCTCCCATAACTGTAGACCAAGAAAGTCCTTCACACTTTAACTTAAATCAAATTTCCCTAGAAGTTTCGGAGCATGAGTTGTTTCCACTACGATGTGCATTAAGGTTCTAGTTGGAACTCTCCCTCTGGCTCCACATGTAATATAGAGCCATCAATCACACATGATCTACATCACAGACAAATCTCTTAAAAAATAAGAAACATACAGAAAAAGCATCATGGACTTTCATTAATGGCGGTAATGCAAGTCGGTAGGCCACTCGTCCAATCCTATCGAGGATCTCAAAAGGCCCACAAAACTAAGGCGTCAACTTGGCACATGACTAAGCCTCCAAGGAGATCCTCTTGGACTTGATGTGCAATTACACATGTCGACACAGAGCTCCTTTGTGCTCTATGTTTACCTGCATAACTCTTTCTTCTAACTCTCTTGAGTACATACCAATTATCTTAATAACCTGCATCTCCTACTCACATCTCGACCAACATATCTGGTCCTAATCAACACCATTCACTAGATCACTCTACGAAAGTAGTATCACAACCCATAAAGAGACTCAAAATGGACTCATCCTCAAGGACTTCTAATGCACCCATTATTATATGAAATATCTACCAATGGAAGATACTCCTCCCGCTTCCCTCCTGTGATGATGAATGACATACATCTCTGACATGTCCTCAAGAATATTGTTGACCCTCTCCATATCCATATGTTTGCGGGATGATAAGTTGTCTTCGAAATCAAATCTATCCCTAATCACTAGCAAATAACTCCTTCCAAAGCACGAAATGAACTTGGCATGTCCTGCGAGTATGACCTTCTTAGGAACACCATTCGACCTCATTATCTCACGATGAAAATCTGATCTACCTCACTAGGCTGAATTAGTAGACTTCATTGCAGTCGTAGAGCTTCCACCTTACTTAACTGTCCCAACCCACAACTATTATGGAATCATGTTGCCTTGATGGCCTTGACAAATGTTGTAATGAAGTCTATGGAAGCCATCCCATTTCCACTGCGATGGAATATGCTACAATAAATAGTTGGGTGCTTACATTATGTTTTGCCCATTAAGTCCATCGTCTAGAAACAAAATCAACCACCTCTTTATTCAAATTTTACCAATGATACACTTCTTAACTATTTCAATATCTTCTAATATCTCGGGTGACTTGAATACGACTTGACATGAAACTCCCCTCAGATAAGCTTCTTGAGCTCACTGTTATACGAGTACATAGATCATGTTCTTGAATGTTGTCAAAGCCATCTGTTGTGAGGTGATACTCCTCACCCTATCACCTTCACCTTATTGTTGCAATATTTGCTTAAGTTGTTAGTACATGTCATCATGTTATCCTACTTGAAAGAGCTTCCCACAGAAAATTTGTCCTGAGCTCATAGGTGGAAATATGATTCTTGCACTCTCTCTTGAGAGCATATGCCTGTCTCTCCTTTCCTTGATGTACTTGATATCGAATTCAAACTCACTAAGTGAAAGCCATCTGGCTTACATGGAATTGATTAGGTTGGTTAAAAAAGTACTTCAATCCATTATGAAACCACTCATTATAATAAACCTCATTCCCAATAACATAATTCCTCCACATATTCAATGCATGAATGATAACAACCAACTAAAGAGATCATGAGTCACATAGTTGCTCGTTCATTCAACTTACTTGTCCATAGCATACCACCTATCCTTCACCGCATTAGGACTCCACCGATCCTTTCTTGCAAGAATACATACAGACTACAAACTCCTTGCATGGGTTTACAACTTTACTTTTCGAGCATTTAGCAATCAAATGCTTCAATTGCTCAAAGCTAGTTGCACACTCCTCAATCCATTCAATGTTCTTTCCTTTCCTGTAAGATGTAATAGGATAGGCATTCCATGAGAATTTCCCAGATGAATATCCTGTAACCTAACACTAGTCCATGAATGATCTAACCTCATCCATATTCCACAGATTAGGCCACTCCATGATAGATTTAATATTTTTACAGGCTCCTTGCTATACATGTGGAGAACGACATGTCCCAAGTAATGAAATTAAATCTAAAATAAAATACTTGTGAAGCTTGGCATACAACTAATTCTCTCAACAATATTAACACTACATCCAGATTATATCTTTGTCCTCTTCCTCATCCCGGAAGAAGTATGGTTCGAAGAGAAAGCAACATGATATGAAGCTAGACAGGATGAAGAATTGATGGAACACTTTACGACAAAAAATGAAAAGTGATGGATGATCTATGCCCTAATTAAGAGATCCCAAAGATGAAGACTCTGCTCATAACAATGAAGAAAATAATGACATCAAGAAGGGATACCATGACCGGTTAGGTGTTTTCATCATTGCTAGCTGCGGAGTCCACAGTTGGAGGGAACCTATTAATAAGTTCTTAGCAGTATAAACTTGAAGCAGAGCCACCTAGGATCACAGACAAGTAGTTGGCTGAAAGGGAGCTTAGGAAGAGCTCCTTTGGGAACCTGGACAAGTTGTTGGCTGGGGAGCTTGGAAGAGAAGTCCCTCGGGAGCCTCGATGGTGCTTGGATGAAGGGGATCTAGAAATTGTGCCATTCTGTACGTGGATTAGGTGCAATCGTGTGATGTGCTAAAACAAGATGCTGAATCCCTTCTACAATATTTGCGGAATACAAAACATGATCGCTCAATCACATGAAAGTAAAGAAATAAGTAAATCAATTGCACAACACAAGATATTCTGAAATAAACTTCTCAAACCCCCGCTATCATATATTGTAAAAAATCGAGAGTCATGACAGTAATGCTTTCTCACAGAGTAAAATCTTGCCTCTACCTTGTCTCACTATAGTCCTGCTCAAAACTAGCAATGATAACTCGGGCAAAATTGACAAACACTTATCCAATTATTAGCCTACTGCTAAGTCAACCTTTCTCATGCAATCCCTAGGGAAATAAGTCCCTATTAAATAGAAATCTAGCCTTCATGTAGTTGCACAATCAAATTTAATAGACTTCTCATGACTTTATAATTACACGAGAAATTTTCTAATAATACAATGATAGTTATGTTCCCTTTAACTACATCTACTTTGAGTCATGTGAATTTACATGCATGTAACTGTTGGCAAAATCATGGATTATATGATTGATCACTACTTTTGAATTAAATCTAATTTAATTCATTTAGACCTCTCACTAATTCATCCTCTAAATTAGAACTAGTTAAAGCTGGTTTAACTCAATTAATTAATTAATTGATTACACTCACACCATACTAGTGCTATAACTACAAATGGACCCCCAAAATATTAGGATCACTCTACATGCCTTATGTTAGACCCCGACTTGAGTTTAACAAGGCCTACTTTCAATTCATCATGACTTAATTAAGCATTACTGAGATTTATTTATAGAGATGAAATTACAATTGTTATCAATTTATTTAAAGGGAAAAATAAATTAGACACCCACATTCCAACACCAATATTGTGTAACTAAATTTAAAGCCAATGTGTGACTAAAATTCCACACTAGTGTGTGAAATTTTGTATACTTTTAGTTACCAATTCCTTATTCTTGTTGCAAATTTCAATGCTCCTCTCAACAGAAAGAGATTCAATCTATCTCGATCTGGTACCTTTGGAATCTTTGTTGCTTGCTTCTCTAGTGTTGTTGCACCTTGTTGTAATATACAACACCCCCCATTTATTACCAATAAATGTGGACCGCTTCTAAAAAAATAATGAAATTTATGACATGATTTCATCTTATCTAAAGTCTACTTTAGGAATAAAGAGTTTTCCCTTTTAAGCTTTGATTTCAAAAGCAGCGATACTTAATCGCATAACTTATAAGTTGAATAATTCAAAACATATATAAGTATTGAAAATTGTGATAATAGCCTCAACCTTTGAGAGTTATATAAAAATCCCCATTACAAATGATTTAAAAACCCTTTTAAAAAATAAATTGAATACGCCTTTTTAAAAAGAATTAGCTTATAACAATTAGGTAAAAATCCGAAAGTGCGATAAATCTGATAATGTGCAACGTGAGTCTTGAGCGTATTTCGAAATTTTTATTACTGGAAAAAATTGGATGTGCGATTTACTTGAATGCATTTGATGATATTCGCCGACATCCAAAAAACATAACTATTGGTAACTATTTAAAGTTGCGATATGCGATATTAACACACTTATTACTCAAGGTGTCTTGAAATGATTTCTTATCAATCAATCTATTGTAGATCTAACGTCTTGTATTGATGAATTAGACATATTACATAAGGTGTGTGAGATTTGATAGAAAGAAGTTGTAGGTTATTAAGCATTTATTAGGTGTAAGTTGAAAGATTGATATCTACTTCAAGTGTATTTTGAATAATTAGCGCTAGATTTTGATTATAATGTTTTAACTCTATCCTTATCTATTCATCATATATGAGTTTAGTATTTTCACTTGGATCGGAAACCTCCTAACGGAGTGAGAATATTTGGAATGACAAAAGAAAGGCGAGGAAATTGCCAAAAAATCCACTACATAAGACTCATACATACCGCCATTGTTCTCGGATACAACTGCCAACAATGAATGCGACGATTCTTCATGGGAAGCAATGTACCACCTTTTTGAGGAAGAACAACCAAGGGTAATAATCAAAATAGTGACAACAAATAATTTTTGTTTCCTCGAGGCCCATCCTACTTCGACATTGCATATTCGATTCTTCACGAGAATAGAAAAGAGGCCAAGATTTTACCTACATGGAAATGTAGTAAAATACGTAATTGACCACTTAACATAGAATGAATCATTCAAGAATTGAAAATTAGGAGAATATTGGTTTTGTTCATGCCCGAATATTTATGGATAATGTCACTTTCCCATGTAAAGAAGAATTATGATATAGATTTTGTACAAAGCAAAAGAAGAATACATACCTCATGAACGTATTAAAGGGATGGAAAGATGACCAAGGCTAGATCGACGGGACAAAATTGGTATGTGCCGTGCTGCAGTTGCCCTCCCCTTATTGTTATGTTGCTTTAGAATTCTGTGTAGGTTGTTTGCAAAACAAGATACCACTAGGCTTTCCATAGATTGGGTCCTTTAATTGACGCAATCGTTAATTCCTCTTATTATGAATTGGGTGAGCATTTTGTGACAATTTGGCCAAAACTATCATGGAATACAGAAGCAAAGAAGTGTTTCGCTAGAACAATACCCCCCTTCTACATGAGTGCTTACATTATGGATGAAATTTGATTTTATTTCAGCCTTTCCTATCATGGGATGGAAATGGACAACCCATTACCCCACTCCAATCCATATTTACTCATAGATCACTTTGGGAATCTGATTTTCATTTGCATTTCTACTAAAAATTTCAATGAAGTTATATTGCCATCCATCATATTATCTTTAATGAAAAAAGCCCCTAGGATTTCATAGGGCTATAATAGACATTTTACCCCGGTTGCTAGATGGTTTGTTGAATATAGTTTCACTTATATCTAGAGTTTTTGGGAGTTATTCTTCTTTCCCCATGTTTTACCTATTATATTACTGATAAGATCCTAACTGAAATTTCCTACCAACTTCTAGTAAGTGGCATTTCCAAACAACTCAAAGATTCCAAGAAGGCCATTTTGGCCTCTTTTTCCCTTCTGAGTGCGGCAACTTTTTTTCCTTTTCCACATTGTTGTTCATTGAAGAGATTTCAAATGTCACTTCATTAAATTTGGCTCTAATGCCAAGACCATTGATCCTAATAATGTAGTTAATAATTTCACCATGACAAATTGAAACCTTTATTGAATGGGAAGAATGTGTTTGACCATTTCTTTGAAGAGTGTGTAAGGAGGGGATTAAAGATGTATCTAAAAATGCATTAGTCAGCTCAATAAAATAGAATTTGAGGCTTTAGAAAGCATATAGAAATAAAAGGTTGGGCAATCCCTTTGGATTTTTTATTTATTGAAGATATCGGCAGACCAACTCCCAACATTAGTCTCGATAATGATCACCAAGGATATGTCGAATATGAATCTCAAGAGAAATCAAATCACAAATCGGGACAATACAACATAACTCATAAATTCGAATCACTACGACAATGAATCCAGAGTAGGAATGAGAGTCTAGGAAAATAATTGATAAAGTGATTAAATGGATTAGGATGAAAGCAGAAAGGATAAATTAATGGAGGTGAATCATATAAGAAGTTCAACATATCTAGGATACATCCAGACAGATAGAGAAGCCTAGATTAAAATATTTGAAGAAAGAATAGGAGAATTTTCAAGGAACCCGAAACAACACCACCACCAAAGCTTAATGTTGATTAATCAACAAGTTTAAAGCTCTGGAGAGCATTCCTAGAATTTAGTGGAAGCGCAATTCCGCTATAGCGAGTGCGAAGTTCATGATCAAGAGATCATTTAGGCATACCTACATAACATGTTTTTAGAATTGAAGAGATACCCTCACTTGATGTATTCTCAGGTCCAGGTCATAAGGTACGTAGTTAAGAGAAGAAGAAGATTAGATGAGTCAATTTCAGTCTGGATGAATCTGTGAACATTATGTGATACCCTTTGGAGTGAGTCTACGGAGACATTTGACTAAGTTATCACAATTAAGGGCATATCTCTGCTACCATTGACAAAGCTACAAGGTACAACTTCTACTTAAGAAAAAATAAGACAAAGTGCAAGAAGTAGGAGAAATTTATATAGAACATGAAAAGTTTAATTCCAGGTAAGAAGATTGAATTGAAGATGTCTCAATTTTCAAAAGGCTTTGATAGATTGAAATTGCAACACTTGAGTGCATGTCTGAGGAGAAATAAACACAACTTGAAGCAACAATGGATAAATTGATCAACCTCGAGTAGAGAAATTCTCATAAAAGAAACCTTTGAAATAAATGAAAGAAGTTAAGGCAAAAACAGAAACGCTTTTGGTAACAGTTCAATCACAGTTCTTATTGTGATAAAGAAAAATTAAAATCAACAAACAGCTAATCAGGAAGCTTGAATGCGAAAGACTTGAAAAAAAGATTAATGAGTTCATTAAGTGGCGGTATGTTGCGGGGAAAGAAAGGCGGCCTCCCTAAAGTAGATAAATTTCACAAGAGATTTTTATTTAAGGGATTGAAATACAAGCGAGACAAACGAAAAAACAGCAGCAAGGCATCAAGGTTGACGGATGAAATTATTGAATACATTAATGAACTAACTAAAAGAGTGAACTTATTAAAGAATCCACAAATTTGATGATCTTAGAAGCTCAAACCATTAAAAGAAGCAGTGGAAGAGAAAGTACGAGTTGCGGTGAAATTATTAAAAAATACAAATAAGTTTGATCGAAAAATTATTGGAATTTTCTGATCAAACCATATAAATCGATGCCTAACTCTATAGTCATTAGCGATTCTAAAAGAAATTACGGTCAACACTTCCAAGATACGAGTTTAAATGCCAAATCGAGATCGGGATTACACGGCGGTTCGGCTAAAACCAATGGTGGATATTTTTTAGCTCACGAGATCAAATGCTTAAAGAGGATCAACCCACATAATCATGTTGTTATTTTATTTCCTGAATTGTAGTTTAAGTTTACTCCTTGAGGATGATTTGTTTGAAACCTCCTCCATTTTTTATGTAAAAATATATTTTAAACATATTGTAGTTTAGTATTTAAACCTTCTGTGCATTTAGAAAGCATCATAAATTTTTCAAAATGCAAAGAATTCATTTACTTAAACAAGTTTGTGAATGATTTGGTGAATCAGTAGACAAGAAATCATTGTATCTTTTGACATTTGAAGCTATTTATTGAAGTTGCACTATTGTACTCTTTAAATTTATTTAAAGTGAAGAGGAGCAGAACTATCGGTTTGAATGGTAGAACCTCATTATATATGGTACTTCTACCACGTTATAATAATTTTTCATTTTAAATTGACAATGATATTTTTATTTGCATTATATATTAGAGCTTGTCATCATAAGTGAATGTTAAATGCATTTATATCTTGATATTTGTTTATAAGTTTCTTTCATATTATATATAATCAAACATATAAATGCAATATACATTTCACAATTATTTTGATTAAATGTTTTGTTAAAAAGGTATCTTTACATAATTTCATCTCTTTTCAACTTTATATAATCTTAATTACTAATAGTTGAAGATATCTTTCGATGTATAAAGGCATAAACACTGGGTATATAGTAGGATAGATATTTTATATACATGCATATGATAAGATTAAATCATTTTCCCAGTTTGTATTATATAAACAAAAAACACGCGACATCATCCTTATTGGGAAGCTGGTCCTTTATCCCCGATCAGGAGCCACTACCCCAAGCAGAAAGGACTTGCTCTAAAGGTCCACAACGGTGGTTTTCCTCCATGTTATTTATAGCGAATTCCGAGGGTTCAACATTTTGGTGCTAGAAAAGAGGGGCCAATTGTGAATGAAATAGAATTAAATCGATCTAAAAACCAATCCCAGAAGTCTCTCTCCTCTAGATCCCTTCAAATTAGAACATTATCTAGATCTAAATCTTTAAGATGCGAGTTGAACATCCCTCTCCTAAGTATCTAGTAAAACTCAACCAATAATATCTCGATTTTCATTAGAATCCCCCAAAAGTTGATATTTGTTAGAAAATTTAGAAGAGTATCATTTTACTAAAAATACTAAAACTTCTCAAACATCTTGAGATTATTGTTTCATCTTCTTTCTGACCTAGACGAATATTAACCCGATTAGAAACTCGAGAAGATAGAAATCCCTCCTTTTGAATTTCCTATTGATACTTCTCAAAGCTAAACAAAGAGGGCAAAGAATCAGATTAAATCATCGTGAGGTCTTATCCAATAATCCACATTCCACCTCCATTACCTCACTCACTTCCACAATTTCATTCCAACAATTAATTGTTACTTTAATTAGTTCCAATACTTAGACTACTATTCCTTCAACTAGCTCTAGCACTCATTGTATCTTCTTCCAACTCAAACTCCGTCCATCACATCCACCCAAGGTCGATGGCAGTTCCAGTACCTCCACCAAATGTAAAACCATGGAACAATCCGGTGTTGTACAATTCCTGTCCTCTTCATCCTCTTCCAAAATACCTGAAATATGGTTACCTAAATTTGATCTTGATGATGGTCTTCTAGTGAAACACATCCATAATTACATGTTAGCCATCAATTAAAAGAGTAAGTGAAGAGATGGTGTAGTAAGACTATTTCATATATATAAGGGATGCAGCGGGATCTGGTATTTCATTACACCCACTTTATAAGTAGCTTCATAATATATTCGAAGAAGAAAATTTTTGGCTAAGTTTGGAAATAAACAGAACTATTGTATACTCATCTGTGATCTATCAAATCTAAGGGCTAAAACATGAGAGAAAATAAAACACTTCAATTAGGATTTAATAAATTACTCGATAAAATCCACTGCTACATTAGTCATAGTGTAAAGTTCATTGAATGGTATATTTCTTCTCTCCCATCTAATATAGCCATTTTGTTGATAGAGAAAAGTTGCCAACATTGGCGAGAAAATGTGAAGGAATATTTATCTGTGAGAGAAACACATAATGTTCGGCTCTTGAAAAGAAGAATTCCCAAGAAGATAGGAAATATAAGAAAGTATCATTCAAAGATGATTCAAAGAAGAAGCCACAAAATATCCTTTTGATGTAGAATGACAAATGAAATGGCAAATATCAAAAATCAAGTTGCAGAGCCTCGAGTTCAGAATGATTCAGACCCTTGAGAAAAAACGTTCTCCATTCTAATTACGCCAACATCATATCTAATACGGTACGATCAATATACAAATGAAGAGAAAATAGAAGAAGAAAAGCAGATAGAAGAATAAGTTGAACAAATGGAATGTGGGTTATCCTACCAAATGATAGACAACAACAATGTTACTCGTAGAGAGTACAAGGGCGAGAATACCAAAACAACGCAGCCAAATCAAACATAAAGACTCAACGCCTACAAAGATAAAACATTAAGTAAGAAGTCTACATCTAAGGCTATAAAACTAACCCTGCTACTTCGGATGTTCCCTGAGATCAAAGACAATGGTTGTCCTGCGACACCATAAATATAATGTGATCGAGGATATGAAAGAGACCAGATAACTTTTCAATTCATTGAACTTACTAAGCTAAAACAATAGCGAGAAGATTTTAATTAGAGATTTGGAAGATGCTTTATCCTTCAGCCTTACTGTACGGTATGGGTTCAATTGCTAATCAAATGGGTAAACCTCCTTCTCATTAGCTAAAATAGATGCTACGAATGCGATTAGGACGGGTGATCAATCCATCTCTCTTGCTCTACTCCATTTATTTTAACCTATGAGATATATAATAAAATCTCACAATTGTTTAATAGACTCGGGAGGCTTCCCTTTAATATCATGCCAAAATTAGTATGTGCTAAGTTGGTGTAACTCTACGGAGGTTATCCTGTTCTGTATAGTACAACTTGATAGAACAAAAGTAGAGGTTGTAGGAGAAATGATTTTTTTCCTATTAGATTGTCATCAAACCTAAGGTTTCCTAGATTATTGATATATCGGTCGTTGATATTCACAGATTTTATAGTTTAGTAAACGGGAAGTACAGTACGAGAATCTTCCATGGATATTTCACAATGAAGTGACAGCAGTCACATATGTGGCTACCCCGATGACCAAACCAGATTCGGATGAAGCGGGAAGAATTCTGAAACATACGATTGCTGATCTTGAAGAATCCATTGAGACAATAACATTCAATAATGTTATTATTGGAAGTACTTAGGGGTATCATTTCTTGGAAATTTTATTACTCAACTATCACCCTTGCCATTAATGCGGTTATCTCTCCAATTTGAAAATTTTTCCCAGACAGACACTTCTAAGTGTAAATACATAAATAAACCCAATGTTAATTCTTTGTTTGGATTCTTTATTTTTATGGCTCTAAATCGGAAGATGGTCTGGTACATTTGTATTTTAATAAACTTGAGAAGGAAAAAAAATTTGGTAGCTGCCCAGGTTCGAATTTGATTGCTGAAACAACATAAACGAGAATATGAAGCATTAATTCAAGGTTTGTACAAAACAATTGACCTTGACATTAAATATCGGAAAGCTTCTTGAAATTCGAGATGACTGTCAAGAAAAGTAAAGAAATACTATCCATTGCATCAAATGCGGACATGATGACATTATCAATCATTAGTCCAGGGGTGTGAATTCTCATTTCTTAGCTTTCAATATTTCTCTGTGCCTATATTAAAATGCTAAGCAGCAGTTGTTATTAACAATAGCATCAAAATTAATTCTCAAAGAATTTGGTCCCGATAGGTTTCATTAATTGATTTTTGAATTAATACATTCTGATAATGTACTAATTGGAGAGTCTTTAATAATGATTATGATATCATAGATTTCCTTACATCTGAAGGATCTTATGATAATCAAATTCTGAATGAAAATGAACATGATACTCAAATAAAGGAAGAACACGATGAAAATCCAATTCCTAAATTCAATTGTCAAATTAGAAGACCTTTATGATTTAAAAGATAGGTTTAAAGAGTTACTAATTCTAACAAAGAAGTTTAGCAACAAGATTTGAGTTAGTAAATCTTAGGCTGACGATAAACCACAAAATGTCAATTTAGGTCTTGGTAAATATTACGATGAAAAGTTATCATTTGTTAAGTTATTAAGGGCTTACAAAAGTGTTTTTTCTTAGGATTACAGCGACTTGTAAAACATATGAAACTTCTGTTATTCAACACACTATTCCTATGATTTTAAGATGAAAACCAATACAACAAAAAGTTGAGAAAGTTACCCTAATATTTTAAATCAGTCAACAGGGATTGAATGAATATAAGCTAAGATCATCTTTCAAGATTTAGACATTCCAAAATGAGTTCAAATTTGGTTCCGCTTGAGAGAAAAGTGGTATTAGGATTTGTATTGATTTGGAAAATTTGAATAAATCATGTGGAGAAAGAAAATTTTATTTCTGTATGGAGCAATCTTTGTAATATCTAGTGGTTTGAACTTATGTCTTTTCTAGATGGATTTTAGTATATAACAAAATCCTGCTACATCGAGAGAACATGTTAAAAACTACATTAAGGACTGAGTGGGGAACACCCTACTCATTAAAGATACCATTGGGTTAATCGATACGGTGCCACTTTTCAAATAGCCATGGACACAACTTTTAGAGACTCATTTAAATCAGGTGGTTATTTATCTAGGCCAGCATTACAATCTTTTATAGGCAAGCAACCAATCATGTGAATGACCTGAAAACTAGTCTTTGAGCGATGTAAAAAAGTATGGAATTTCATTAACCCCAAAAAAGTCATATTTTGCTCTGAATTAAGGAGAAAATTTTTTGATTCATTGTGTCCAGAAAAAAGGTATCATATTGATCAGGAAAGATCAAAAGTTAAAGAATTATTTCCTCATAATAAGAAAACCATGCGAGTCATTTCTAGAGACGGATAAATTTTGTACAAATATTTGTCGACTTTTTCTGAGATAGTTTTACCTTTCTGAACCATGAATAAGAAAAAATTCGGTCTTTAAATTGAGGACATGTAATTAAAGGGAAGCATTTGGTTTAATCAAGCAATCTATTATCAATGCTCTATTTCAAGCTACTCCCCCATTTCTTAAATCCTTTCACTTTATATACATTCTCATGAGATACATCATATGTTGTTGTTAAAACATAGCTTAATAATAAAAATTGGAAGACACCAATATCATTTTTTAGTTCCAATTTGCAAGGTGTAGAACTAAACTGTTCATCTCTTGAGAAACACACATTTGCTGTCATTAAAGCTATAAAAGAATTTTAGGCCATTTCTCCTCAAAGCTCACCAGGAATAACAGTTTCATTCCACTACTGTGCAACAATTATTGTTAAAGAGAACTAGGAAGAAAAGGGCTACAGGTTCTTTGCTTTGCAAGAATATGATGTAAAAAATTAGACCTTCTAAAATTGTTAGAGTCAAGGTTTTTGTAAATTCTAATAGGAGCATCCCATTTTATCATTAGAGGTATATTCGGGTAATGATGTGCAAGTGTTAGAGTAAGCCTCAACGATACTTAGTCTCAATCCCGATCTCAAGTTTCATTGAAAAATGGATATGCCCCAACACATATCGATTTATAAAAAAAACATACTTTGATATTGAAAGCTAGAAATATGAAATGATCAATGATGTATTGTTTAGAAGAAACTTTGATTACGTATTTATTAAGATGCTTAGAAAAGCTGACGAGAAGAAAATTTTGTAGGAACTCCATGATGGACAGTTTTGGAGGACATTTTTGGAGAATACAACTTAACACATAAAATCACACGTAAGGTTACTATTGCCCAACACTTTCAAAGATGCTCCTTGAATATACGAAATGCAAAGTTTGTCAAAGTGCATCACGGAAGAGACAAGTAAACCAACTTTTTCCCATTACCACATCCAATTAATATCCAGACAACCATTTGAACAATGGGGATTAGATATAATTGGTGAGATCGATCCTAACTCTTCGAAACAACATAAATAAATTCTCACAGCCTCTGATTATTTTACTAAATGGGTGGAAGAGAAATTCCACTAAAATTATTAACTATGAGAATATTATTGAGTTCATTGATAAGTTTATCTTAACTAGATTTGGTTTACCAGCTTCAATGTTGATAATGCATCTGTTTATTGGAGATGCTATGATAGAATTTGCTGTCAAATAGGTTTAAACTTAAATATTACACTTTAATTATTATCATGAGGAAATGTTTTAGGAGAATCCACAAATTAAAACCTTATTAGAATCATTAAACAAATGGTGATCAAAACCAACGAAATTGGCATAATCATGCTTGTTTTTCTCTTTAGTGAGATCAACTAACTCGAGAAGAACCTCAGGTGGCACTTCTCCATTTAATCTTGTTTATGGGAAAAGTTGTTCTTCCTACCAATGTGGTATTCCTTCCTCTTGCCTTAGTTCAATTTATTGATGAATCCCATTCTTCTTCTTTACAACTAAGACAATTTCAAATCCTTGTGCTTGAAGAAAAGAAAGAGAGAAAAAGCAAAGTTACTCATGCACATCATCCTTGACTAGTTAAAACTTCATTGTTAACTTTGTCACTCCAAAAACATTCCAAATTGGTGATACGGTATTGAAATGGGATAAAGCACCACGAAAAAAGGTAAACACACCAGAATTCCAAGGTAGCAGCTAGAATTCAATTTCAAATCATTGAAAATATACTGCATCAACATTTTTATTACAAAATCTATCGGGAAAAAGAGATTATTTGCCTAATAATGTAAGTTAAAGAGAAATATTTTTCATAGGAAGTAACCCATACATTCACATTTATTCTTGTCTTTTTCTTTCCCTTAGGAAAATAAAAAGTTGAATAGTATTGATTTTTAGGTTTCAATTCAACATCTTAGAAAATATTTTTTGATTGTAAACATAGAAATAAATTTTTTAAGGAAACAATAGAAATATTTAAATATTAAATAGATTTGTTTCTTGAAGATGCAATTTCTTTGAAGTTATTTATTCTTGATGAACTCTCATCTTTATAAAGTATGGTTATTCTATTATCATTCAAAGAAAAAGAATATTTAACATACTAAGGACTCTTTTCTGAGATAAGAAAACTTGACTCTAAAAAATTCTGGCATCCAGAATCCTCAAAAGGATCAATGATTCACCATTTGGAAAAAATTTTCAATTTTTTAGAAAGTAATTCAAAAAATTATGCTAAAAAAGCTTCCAGAATGTCGTTCTCATCAAGAGATTCTTTTACATTTTCCACAAGTGATTGGTGACATTACGATGATACACCTACACCAAGCAGGGTAATTACTTGAGGATTATATCAAAGAACAAGAGGTCTCTAAAGGCAGAAGCATTCAGTTTAATTACTAACTTGAGTGAATGGCATTGATATTTGGTTACCAAGCCAAGACCATTGGATTTTAGTGATAAAAAATACATAAGAAAATATCTGCGAAAAAAGAAAACAAGTTTCAAAGATCAGTAATATAAAATTGAACTGAAGATTGTAAGGAAATGTTGGATGGGACAATGAATCGACTAAGGTAAAGGGTAACCTTGTCAAAGCTCAAATTTCCTATTGGATCAGAGGCTCTACCTTGATAAAAAGGGGTATATATTTATAAGCTAATATAAAAGAACTTTCTTCATCTTTTTGAACTTAGTAAAAGTGATATAGATATTCATACTTTTATTTTTAAGCGAATTCTTATGAATTATAATAAAAGTAAGATTATATTGCTTAGTGAGATATTATTTATTGAAATTCATTCCCACAACTATTTTTTATTTTTGAAAAGTTTTAGAAATTTCAAAAAACCAATCGGAGATAGTTGGCTCTCCCAGTGAATCATCAATTGTTGTGCCTACACCCCATTTGTTTTAATAAATGGGACCCTAAAAAAATGAAATACAAATTTATAGGCGTTATTTCATCTTAGCTAAAGTCTAAAAAAAACTTTAGGAATAAAGAGTTTTTTCCTTTTAATTTGATTTCAAAGCACTCATCGAAAATCGCATAACTTACAATCGAATGATTAAAACACATATAGAAAGTATTACGAATTGTGATATAAGCTAACCTTTGTAGAGTTATATAAAATCCCCGTTACAAATTCTTTTAAAAACCCTTTTTAAAAAATAAATCACATCATTCCTTTTAAAAATAACAAGCTTATAACAATTAGAGTAAAAATGGAGTAAGGTCGGACAGATGAAACAACAAATGAACTATTATAAGTATCTAAAAGGTCGATAAAGCTTAGCAATGATATTTAACACATTTCCACATTTTGCAACAAGAAATCCAAATGGAATGTTTTATTTTTAAAAAAATGCGATGTGTGATTTGCACGAATCACATTTCGCGAGATGTCGATGACAAAAAACATAACTATTAGTAACTATTTAAATTTAGTGTACGATGTAACACTTATTATAAGAGTATCTTGAAATGATTCTTATCCAATAACCTTGTTATAAGATCTAACGTCTTAGATTTATATATTAGACATATTATGTAAAAGGTGTGTAAGAGATTTGATAGAAAGAGTTATGGGTTATTAACGACATTTAACGGGTGTAAAGGTTGAAAGATTGATATCTACTTCAAGTGTATTTGAACAATTGAGTCTAGAATTTTGATTATAATGTTTAAATCTATCCTTCTCTATTCATCTCGGATGCGGGTTTACTCTTTTCACTTGAATTCGAAACAGCCTAAGCCGAGTGAGGGCACGCCCGGAGTGACAAAGAAAGGCAGAAGTTTTAAACATCAGAGAAGACTGGTTTACTATTTTTCTGGATCTAGCTTGAAACAAGGATTGTGGTAGTTCTTCATGGGAAGAAATGTACCACCTTTTTGAGAATAACAACCAAGGGTAATAATCAAAATAGTATGACAGATATCCACGGTTCCTCGGACCTGAGTCCCTGCTTAGACGTTGCATGTTTGTTCTTGGCCAGAATAAACAAAGTGAATATTTTACCTACACAGAATGTGGTGGTGGGTAATTGCTTCACCTCTAACAGCATATAGATCGTTCAAGAATTCAAGGTTGAAGATATTGGTTCATTCACTAGGGTTACAGATAATGTACCACTTGCCCATGCCATATAAGAATTGTGATAAATCTTTTTATCCAAACCTTCTGAAAGAAAGAATAAAAACCTCACAGAAAGTGATAAAGGTATGGAAAGGTGAACAAGGTAGTTGAAGTGGGAAAAACTTGGTGTGTGAGTAATACAGTTAACTTTCTGTTGTTATGATGCAGAATGCTATGTGAGTTGTTTGCAAATAAGATACACTAGATTTTCCTATAAGCCCGGAGTCCCTTTGGATTGATGGTACGTCAGACTACCGTATTATGAATGGAGAGCATTTTGTATAATAATTGAAAGCATAATATCATGGATGAGAAGAAAAAGAAAGTGTTCCGCTAGAACAGCCCCATACATGATTATACATTATGGATGCATTTGCTTTTGTTCAATTCTATCATAGGATGAGAAATGGAACACCTAGGACCCATAGTCCATATTTACCATAGAGAACTTTGGGAATAAGTTCATTTGGAAAGAGTACCTATAAAATTTACAAATGGTTATGTTATCATTAATTATGTCTTATTCTAAAAATACCTGAGTTCTAAGCGAGGCTAGCACATACATTTTACCGGTTGCTATGTAGTTTAAGAAGAGAATTTCACTTATATTTAGTTTTTTTGGAGTGTGTCTCACATGACACCCTATTATGCTCTGTGCGGCTCTGCTTCGGAGGTGCCTACCAACTTATAATGATGGCGTTTCCAAACAACTCGAGAATGGAAAGAAGGCCATTTTGCCTACTTTCCCTTTCTGATCTTATCCTTTTTCCCTTTTTGACATTGGTCAATAAATTCAAAGTGATTTCAAATGTCACTTCATTAAATTTGGCTCTAACACCAAAGAAGGCCATTGATCCTAATAATGTGAATTGAAATTTCTGTGAGCTTAAAGTTGAAACATTTCTTGAATGAGAAGATCAACAACATATGTGAAGGTGTAGACCAGGTTTAAATGTATTGAAAAAAGTGTCCAGTCTGACTCGATAACAGTTTCAGGCTTTCAGCATATGAAATAAAGGCTGAAACAATCCCTTTGGATTTATTATTTATTGAAGATGTCCTTATACCAACTTTTAACATTAAATATGTAATGAAGTGAGATATGTACGAAGATGAATCTTCAGAGAAGTAAATCACGAAACGGAATAATCACCTTTTAATTCCCTCGAGAATTTGGATCACTGCGATAATGAATCACGAGGAGCAAGCATGAGAGTCTAGAAAATAATTGATAAAGTGATTAAAGGGATTGAGATGCAAACGAAAGAGAAATTAATGGATTTGAATCATCTCAAGAGAAGTTAGGCATATGGAATACGCGACAGACATAAAGCCATGATCAAAGAGATATTTGAAGAAATAATGGGAGAAGTTTGCCAGCCACTAGAAACACCACCACCACCAAAGCCTAATGTTGATGAATCAACAACATTTCCAAACTCTGGAGCATTCCCAAATTTAGGTGACAGTTCCACTACTTGGTGCATAAGTTCATGATCGAGGCTCATTCGGGCAGCACCCTACAGACAAGAAGGTTGTTTCAAGATTGAAGACACACCCTCATGATGTCTTCTACGGTCCCAAATACAAGGATGTAGTTAAGAAGAAGAGGAGAAGAGAATGGATGAATGGGTTTAAATCTTACTGGATGAATCATGAACGTTCTATGGAAAGACCCTTTGGCTGATCCTCAGAGCGGCTTCAGCTAAGTTATCACAGTTCATGAGCATGGGCTGCTACACGTGACAAAGCTACAGTGCCAAATTACTTAGCGAGAAGAAGACAAGTCAGGCGGAGAAATTTCTAGAATGGAAAAGTTTTAACACTAGATAAGAAGATTGAATTGAAGATGTCTCAATTTCAAAATGTGATGGTTGAAGTTGCGGCACGGTGCGGTTACGAGAGAAAAATACAACTTTAGCGGCAATACAGGAAAAATTGAAAAGTCAACCTCGAGGTAGAAATTCATAAAAGAAGCACTAGAAATAAATGCAAACAAAAACAGCAACAAGAAACCTTTTGTCAACAAGTTTCAATCACCGGTTCTTGCGTGATACAAGCAAAATTAAGTCCAACAGGTAAACAACCAGGTCTTGAATACGAAAGAAATTGAAAAAGAAGATTAATGAGTTCATTAGGTGGCAAGGGTACGGTGTGGGAAATAAAGCTAACCTCCCTAAAGATAAATTTCTAAAGATATTTTGTTGAAGGATTGGGAAACCTACAGTTGAGTTAAATAAAAAGGTAATGACAAAGGCATCAAGGTTGACAATGAAATTATTGAATTTTGTTAATGAACTTCTAAAAAATGAGAATTATTAAAGAATCTGTTGAAGTATGGAAGCTCAAACCATTAAGCTGAGTGGAGAAAGTAAGTACGAGTTGGTTGAAGTATTAAAAAATATAAATAAGTTTGATCGAAAATGCCAGAAATTTTGCAGTCAAATATATATCATGCCTAAATCTACAATCATTGATGTAATTACAAAAAAGTAACAACCATCACTTTCGAATGTAGTGTTTAAAGGCTAGATCAGATGAGGATTACACGACCAATCGGTAAAATAATGGTGGATGCTTTTAGCTTCCAGGATCTAAATGCGCGAGGATCAACCCATAATAATGACATTATTTTTATTTCCTAGGTGTATGGTTTTAAGTTTACTCCATACGAGGATGGTTGTTTGAAATCTCCTCCATTTTTTGTTAATAGTATTTTAAACATATTGTTGTTTAGTATTTAAACCCTTCTCATGTATTTGAAAGGATCTAATTTTTTTTCAAAAACATTTGCAAAAGAATTCATTTGTTCTTTTGTGAATGGTTGATGAATTAATGAATGAAATATGTTATGTTTGACATTTGGGAAAATTTATTTAACTAAATTTACTATTGTACTCTTTAAATTGGCAGAAAGTGAAGAGGAGAAGAAAACTCTTCATAAAGTTCTAAATGAAGTAGAACCTCCTATACTCTTGTACTTCTAAATTTAAGTTTTTGCTTTTTAAGTTATTAGTTGTCTTTTTATATGCATTATATATTAGAGCGTAAGTCATAAGTGAATATTAAATGAACTTATGTGCTGATGTTTGTTTATGATTTCCATCTTATATAGAATAAAACATATAAATGTGATATACATTTCCCACAATTATTTGATTAAACTATTTTGTTAAAAAAGTTATATTTATAATTTTCATCTCTTTCCAACTTTTATATAATCTTCATTACTAATAGTTGGAAGAGAATATCATTACAGATCGCATAAAGGAATAAACACCCCGTTATATAGTAGAATTAGATAGTTTAGATAAATGCATATGATAGATTAAAATCATTCATTTGAAATGTTATATAAAAAAAACACACCCAACATCATCCTTATTGGGAAACTGGTCCCTTTATCCCTAGTCAGAGCCACTACACCAAACAGAAAAGGACTTGCTTTAAGGTCTGGACAAGATGGTTTTCCCCCATGTTGTTGCAACGTAATTCTGAGGCTTCAACACACCTGTAAATACTGAAACTAAATAGCCCCTGAATAACTAAATTAGTATAATGCATCTGTCATCAGAGTCTTCTGACTGCTACTAGCTACTGCACCTGTCTACTAGACTCTTTCCGATGTTGTTGACATCTGCATCCATGCCCTCTGCACTGTTGCCAACTTTGATATGAAATTCAGTATCTAAAATTTGTCACTCTAATTTCTATCTTCCTGAAATATGGCTGCGTCAATCCAACCGATCCTTCCTGCTACTGATGTACTATGGGCTCCTCGTAGCTAGGTTCGATCCATGAGACACACCATCTCAATGGACCTTGCCCAAATTTCTTCTTGGGATTATATATGCACATCGCCCCTCCTCACACGTGGAGGTATAGATGCATGTACTCCCTCTTCCCACATGGCTTAAAATTCCCCCCTCCTTGAGGTCTCTTCTTAAGTGGACTCTTCCACTCAGTCTCTTCTATGCTTCTCTGATTGTGGCTACTCCACAACCTTCTGAGACAACTTCTGAGGCTGCATGTTGAGAGATAATTTCTCCCTCTCAACCACCAAGTCATTAACCACTACTTTTCTCCTCAAATATTTTCATGCATCCTAAACCTTGAGGGCATACATGTTCTTAACTATTACACCAATATGTTTCACCTGTCCCATGGCTATGTGTTTAAGGAAAACCTTTCCTTTTCTAAACATCACATCATAACCATGGTCTTCCAATATTGATACGAAGAGAAGATTATTCCTTAGGCCTGAACATAAAAAACATCTGCTAGTCTGAGAGGAGAGGCAAACTCCCTCTAAAAGGTAACTGTACCTACGCCAGTCACGTTGTACCTCCTGTCATCTCCAAACTCTATGTTTTGCTGGAGGTCCTTCTCCTCCAAGTCACTGAAGAGATCTATATTCCCCATAATATAGAACGAGGCACTACTATTTAGATACCACATGCATCCCATTACAATGTTGGCCATGCATGAAATGAGAGTAAAATCAAGCTTGAACTATGAAGCCATCGCTTCACCCGCTACAACTGCATGATCCTTCTTACTTTCCTTCTTCTCTAGACAATGCGAGGCATAGTGACCATGCTCTTGACAATGAAAACACTTGATCTTGGACAAGTATCTCTTGTCATCTTTGCCTTGGGACTTCTTTCCATTGAATTTCTTTCCTTTTCCAACTAATGCACAATATTCTTCTTTGTTGGTGTTGGAGGTCCCGTCTCTTTTGCTCCACCATATCTCTTCTATTACTAAGTCAAACCACAAATGATCCCAGTCTAGTAACTTATCCCTCCCATTCAAAAAGTCCTGGTAATTATGCCAGCTCTTGGGAAGGCCTAGAAGTGCTACGCTCACTAAATCATCTTGGGCTACTGTCACACCAACACTTCCAAGCTCATCTCGACATTCAATGAACTTCGCCAAGTATGTTGGTACCGTCTCGCCCTCCATCGCGATATTTCTGAGCTTGTCCTTCAGTGCCAACTTCCTGTGGTCACTGCTATTATGAAACATATATTTCAAGGCCTTCCACATAGCATATGGAGTTGCCTTCCCATGGAGACTCGAGAAAATATGATCTCGAACTCCCTCTAACAATATCCTTCTCGCCTTTGCTACCTTCTTCTGCCATGTATCAAGAAGTTTGGCATATGTTGTTGCGGGCTTGGGAATATCAGTATCTATGAATTCCTTCAACCTATTGTCCTCCAACACTACCTCCATCCTATCCTTCCATGCAATATAATTTGAATTTTCCTTGAGTGCATATTCGAGTCTCAAGCTATTGAAAGACATCTTGATCTACTGCTGGATCCTGAAGAATAAATTTGCAAATTTGAACCTGTTCAATACAAAATCAATTCTTCTATTCTATTGTGAGACTTGGTGCTCTAATACCATATAAAAATAATATAGAAATTATATACCAATGGATTCAATTCTATCTTGTGATGTACTAAAACAAGACACTGAATCCTTCTACAATATTTGTAGAATACAAAACACGATCACTCAATCACATGCAAGTAAGATAAAGAAGTAAAATCAATCGCACAACAGAAGATATTCTTGGGGAAAGAAACTGCTCAAAACCCCACTATCATATATTGTACAAAGTCAAGGATTCATAAAACAATACAATGCTTTCTCACACCGAGAAAATCCTGCACTCTCTTGACTATCTCACTTCGATCCAGCTCAAAATTGGCTAGCAATGCTTAGGAAAATTTGACAAACACTTAGCCAATTCTCAGCCTCTCCTAAGCCTAGCTTTGCTCACGCAATCCCTAGGGAAATAGGCCCCTATTAAATAGGAAATTCAACCTTCCTTGATTTTGAAATCCATCATGGCCTTCTCATGACTTTATAATTGCACCTGAGAAATTTTCTAATAATACAACTGATAGTTATGTTCCCTTTAACCTCTGTCTCAACTGGGTATTCACCAGAATTTACATGCATGCAACTATTAATATCAAATCATCCGTTATATGATTGACCACCACTTGTGAATTAAATCTAATTTAATACACTAGACCTCTCACTAATTCATCACTCCGTTAGAACTAGTTAAACTGATTTTAACTCAATTAATTTGAGTTAACTAATTACACTCACACCACACTAGTGCTACAACTGCAACTGGGCCCCCAAAATATTAGGATCACTCTACATGCCTCATCGTAGACCCTCAACCCGAATTTCTTGAGCTAACTTAGTCATCATGACTTAGTTAACTGATATAAGTTTTTATGAGATGAAATTACAATTTATTGTCAAATTTATTTAAGGGAAAAATAAATTAGATGCCCACATTTCACACCAATGTGTAACTTAATTTCTCACCAATGTGTGATTGAAATTCCACACCAGTGTGTGTGCAATTTTTGTCCTTTCTGGTTGCCAATTTCACTATTTCTTGTTGCAAATTTCAACATGGGAGCTTGAGTACATTCTTTTATAGGAATGGGTATGTCCTCCCTAGTTAAGAGGGAGAGATAGACACGTCATTCTGGTCTTCACCTGGGAAGACAAAATGGTGGATTAGGTAATAATCTAGCATCCAATACTCTTTACGGGACGTATTAGGGCATCCAAGGTAAGAGTAGTCGTGGAAGGACATATATTCTTTGAAGATTAGCTATCCCGATAAGAATAGTCCAAAATAGGTCATACTCGGTGAACACCTAGGTGGATTATGTACCTTGGAGACAATGATGATGGTGTATATAATCATTGGTCTCACAAAAATTGTAGCTCATGGTCTTGTGGAGAGATGGAGCAGTTAGTGAAGGTCTTGCACTGGGACAATACTGGTTAATATGATGCTATACCAGATGGATTACCAATCAAATTCTTCTCACGAGATTCTTCAGATTGAGAGTAACCATGTACTATTATGAATACCTCCCTAGTTAAGAGGGAGCATTGGAAAGTGTAACTAGGTTCGGTCTTGATAATGACTTGTAATTATGAATTTATCTAATGTAGAGGACAAAGATAATAAAATTTATTTTTGTAATGCTTGCCTCATGGGTTTCATGAGAAAGAAGTTCTTATTATAGGTCAAAGACTTCTTCTTGATGTATTTAAGGGTTTGTCATCTTGTTATAAATGTATAATTTAGAGTCATGTATATGAAGTATTTTTATACTTGTAAAGACAATCATTGATGTAATTTTTATACTCCAAGATCTTGTCAAAACGCTCCAAGGAAGTCAGCTTAATTATGTTGGATATATCCCTTGATGAAGTTGACCTACAAGAAAGAGGTCATGTCGGCCTAGAGGTAGGGAACAACCCCCATAAATAAGTGGACTATGACCTCATAACACATCAAGTAATTCTATTAAGTTTCTGTGATTAGATGCGAAGTACTGGACTGAGATTTAGTGCAAGGAAAGGAGACACCTCAACAAAGGATGGCACAATGATTGGCTAAAAAAGGATAATTTCTGTAACATAAGTGCGAGATAAGTTCTGTAACAAAAGGGATAAAGTCTCGGTCTAAGGAGCTTGGACTAGTGCAGAATACAATGCGATGAAGGAAATCAAGACAATGTAGTAAAGGGGACTCATTGTCTTGAGTCTATACTCGCACATATCCTCAGAGATATACAAAGAGAAAAGAAGGGTAATTGTAGTGACAAAGAAGGTACTCACAACATGAAGGAATACTACAGTAATCTCATAAATACTTCAGGAAGGCCGAGAGAAGCCTCTATTGTTTGGTCTTGGGTTGCATCAATGAAGAGACCAAAATATCAGTATATGATTGCAACAACAAGAAGATCTAGAAGTGTGGTGCAGTGTAGTGCAGAAAAGGGAAGATCAACATAAGGAGCCCAAAAGAGCAGTGACAAGGGTCATGGACGTATATTTGTGTGAAGGGTCTATGTCTTGGTACTCGTCAATTGAATATATATAAGAAGAATTATTATCAGGTTTTCCTCCCCAAGAGGGAGAGGTTTTGGCCCTGTCTGGAAATGCTAAATATTGTTTCTTTTGTACATTTGACAATTGAATTGATGAAGAAAGTAATAATCTAATGAAGATAAGATCTAAGTAAATATGAATAATTAAATCAAAAGTTTCCTTAGAATGAAGAGTTTCATTCCCTTGAACTACTTCATCAATATGTTGTCATATCCTAATCTCGAAATTCTGCAAGATAGAACTTTTATGAAACTTGTTGCTTTCTTTCTAACTAGTGAATCCAAAAGAGGATTCCATTAGAAAATTTCAACACCTGTTTCCTTATTGATTATTGAATGATGACCCTTGATCTTGATGACTTCCTTCTATAAATGTTGTTTCCAGTGAGGTTCCCAGGAGTCACTTTTATCTCATAGCATAGATGTCACATAAATTTTTTCAGACATTCTCACATGAAAAGTACTCCTACTTTAACGCTTTCATCATGATGCCAATTCAAAAGTGATGTATCTATATAATGATTCATAATATTTTACAACTGATAGATACCTCTTTAAGAGGAAAATGATCTCAATCATAACAAAGATCTTTCACTTCTTCTTTCTTAGGTTTCTTTGAATCTGGTTCTTCTATTTCTTTGGTGACATGGGCTTCTTACTTTTTCCCCTTGTCCCTACTAGATTTTGGAAAATCCTTATTATAGTGCTTAAGTTCATTACATATATAGCATCTTAACTTATCCAAGTTTCTTCTTTTCATTTGAGGACCGAACTTACCAAATCTTCCCTATAGGCTTGATTCTCTTCTTTTGATCCTATATCAACTTTAGCTTTTAACTGTTGACACCTAATCCTAAGGGTTGGGTGAGGATATTTAATATTGTATATTAAATAATATTAGGAAATAAGGAAGGCCAAGATTCATTGGGAGATGAATCCCAATAGCCTCACCTCCATGTATAAATACATGCACATTCTTCATCTAATACACATTCTGATTTGCGGAGTTACCTCCTGGTTTGACATGGTATCAGAGCCAGCCCCACTATTGGCATTCTTGCCTGTGGTTTAACTCCCTCATTTCTGTTAGTCTTTTGCTCAGTCAGTTTTATGTCCAGTTTTTGCTGCTCCATTAGATTGATGCCATATACTGCAATTCTGCATTTTTTTTAATTATCTCTATAATGTCTGCACAATTCTGAATCATTTGTTTGCAGCTTCTGAAAATTCTGCAATTTCGCAATTTGCAGTTCTTGCAATTCTGCAAGTTGCAGATCCAAAAATTCTGCAGTGATTAGAATCCTGCAATTCCAGATTTTTTTTTTTTTAAAAAGGGCCTCTCAGCCTCCCCATCGCTTACACACTCCCTACCATCTACCCTCTCTCACTCCCTCACGACCTGCACTCGCCCTCACCCATTTCCCCTACCTTCTATCTCCCTAAACAGTGCTCTCACATATTTCTCGACTCCATAACTCTGCACTCTGCTCCCTCGAATCCCTACGCCAACCCCTCGACTCCATAACTCTGCACTCCGCTGCATCATACCCCGCCTCCCCGCTACCTGAATCTACCCGTAACCCCACGCCCCCTCACTGCTATCTCTCCTCGCCCCCTCTCTACAGCATTAACACACACTCAACCTACGCTGTCTAACACAGACCCAACCTGCGTTGTCTAATATGGACCCCGACCCCGCCTACGCTCCTACCCCTCTCAGAGCACCCTCATTGCTTACGCATTCCCCACGCCAACTACAGCAATCCCTCGCCACTGCTCTTCGCTCCCACCCGCTGCCTACCCGACTCTCTCCCACCCGCTGCCTACCCAACTCCCTCCCCACTGCCCCTAGCTCAGTCCCGCTGCCTACCCAACTCCTCCCCGCCCACTGTCTACCCAACTCCTCCCTGATTGTTTTCATACGATGTCTATAATAAATCTCCCCCCACTCCATTTACAATAAGCTCTGTGTGCTATATAATACCACCGCACCCACCCCCCATATATATTTAATACCACCCCACCACCATTTTTCAATACCACTCCATCATTTATAATACCACCCACACATTTTTTCCCAAAAAAAAAAAAAAAAAAATTGCAGAATTGAGTATATTTCCAGAATTGAGGATTTTCTAGCAAAATTTTTTCCCCCTCAAAAGAATTATTTCCAGTAAAGTAATTATTTTTTCCCTTTAGAAGAATGCATTCTCTCATATCTATTATAGGGGTGGTTCTCTCCGGCAAGGAGAACTATATTGAATGGTCTCAGAAAATCAAGCACGCTCTCATTTTTAATGAGTTGTGGAAAGGAATCTGTGAAGGACAACAAGGAAATCCACCAGCAAAGCCCACTTCATACAAGGAGTTCGCCATTGGGAAAACAAGAACTGCAAGGCCTATGCCTTGATTGCAGCTTCGGTAAATGAAGAGGTTAGTCGCCATATTTCATCATTTTCAAATGCCTATAAAGCCTTGAGCAAGCTAAAAGAACTCTATGACTCACATTCAGAACTAGAAATTGTTCAATTGATGATTAAGTTGTTCATTCTTGAAATGAAGAATGATGATCCCCTTACTTTAGCTTCAGAAGTAAGATCTATCATGCATGACATTGACAACACTGGTGTAAAAATTGACATATATCTCATAGCATATGTTAAGGCATTATATCCGACTTACTCACATTATCTTCAGTCATTGCAAGCAAGTGGAAATCTTGAGCATATCACGTTTGAGACCCTTGAGAAAAATTTTGCAGAAAGAGAGAAAGCTTTCAGGAAGATGACAGTCCCTTCGTCTTCTGAAGAGGTTTCATACTGTGCACATAGATAAAAGATTCATGCTCCATATTCTTCCAGAGGAAGAGGTGGCAGAAGAGGAAGAGGAAGAAGAAACTTCAAAGAAAGGGGGGGCAGACACTGACAAATCCGATCTTCATTGCACACGTTGCAATAAAGATGGGCATGATGCATCCAAATGCAGGATACCTTGGGATAAAATTGAGCAGTAAAGAAATCAAGACGAAGGTAAAACTAATGACAAAGACAAAGGTAAAGCACCTGAATCCACTCATTATGTTCTAGCACATTGTAACAATGGAGTAACTGAAGACTTCTTTGATGTTTCATTTACTTCATGGAGAGATGACTGGTTGCTAGATTCAGGAGCAACATGTCACATGACATTTAGAAAATATTTTTTTTGAAGAATTTACTGAAAAAGTTGATGGAGCAGTATATTTCGTAGATAAATCCAAACTCAAGCCATCAGGGCTTGGCACAGTTAAGCTTAAGTTTCCTGGTCTTCCAGATCATATTCTACATGAGGTTCTATACCTCCCTGAGTTGAGGAGAAAATTGCTATCCTTGGTCCAAATCCGCCAGCAAGGACACTCCATTCACTTGTTTGATGGCAAGGCATAGGTCAGAAAAGCATCAGATCACTCACTTGTCATGGAGGGAATAGAAGAAGGAAGACTCTTGAAGCTAAAAGGTTCTTCTACTCATGCTCAATACTTTGCATTCAGTTCACATCATGATGAAGGTACATTCCCATCAAGTCTTTTATGGCATGCTAGATTTGGAAACTTAAACTATGAAAGCCTTCGTTTGTTGAAGAAAAATGGTGTTAATGGGCTGCCTACAATTCCTAGGAAACCTAAGGAATGTGATGCCTGTATTCTAGGAAAGCATAGCAAACAGCCATTTCATGATTCACACTCTAGAGCACATAGAAAACTTGAGCTTATTCATTCATATTTATGTAGCCCTATGCATGTTGCTTCTGCAAATGGAAATAAATATATGATGACATTTATTGATGACTAAACCAGAATGTGTTGGATTTACTTATTGAAGAACAAGTCTGATGCTTTTCAAACATTCAAGAATTTTCATGCATGGATTGAAAATGATGCACAAACTCATATTGGCTCTCTACATACTGATAATGGAAAATAATACACTTCAAAATAATTTGAAAATTATATTTGTCAACATGGGATCAAACATCAAACAACTGTGCCATATAATCCACAACAGAACGGTGTAGCTGAAAGAATGAACAGAACTATTTTAAATATGGTTCGCTCCATGTTATTTTTCAAGAATGTAAAATTGATGTTTTGGGCTGATGTAGTTCTATGTGTTGTTTACATAAAGAATAGGTGTCCTTCAAGTTCAATTAGAAACAAAACTCCTTTTTAAATGTGGCATGGCCACATTCCTTCAATAAAGCATTTCAGGGTCTTTGGGTCCACCTGTTATGCCTTGATACCCAAGGGTCAAAGGAATAAACTTGGTTCTAGAAGTCGAAAATGTATCTTCTTGGGGTACTCCAATACCTCCAAAGGATATCGTCTCTATGATGAAGCTAATAAGAAGTTTGTAATAGCAAGAGATGTCGTATTCCTTGAATCTTCCAAGAGTGACAAGGTTATTGAGCGACAACTTGATTGCCTAGATAGATTCACACATGCAAAGTCTTTCCAAGAATTTGATAATCAGATTCCACATCTTGAAGGGGGGATTCCTATATTGAATCAAACTTTGGAATCATGTCTTGAAGCACTCTCTCCCCCACATGAAGAAACAACCACGGATGACACACTGAATGATGTGATTGACAGAATTGAGAGATTGAATCTTGAATCAATCCCAACTCAGTCAGATGAGCAGCCTGGGCCATCCCAGAAAGGTCCTCCCAAATGGGTGACAAACACACTGGAGAATGTTCATCCTAATGAGGTTGGAAAAACAGGAACAAGAAGTTCCACTAAACAAAACGAAGGTGGCGTAGATAATTCTGATTCTCCTGTTGATATGGATATTGCTTATAACTGTGAATTGAGTTTGTCTACAGATCATGAACCAACTTCCTTCAAAGAAGTCGCTTCTCATGATGAATGGAAAGAAGTGATGCAAAAGGCGTATGATGCCTTGATAAAGAATGGCACTTGGAAGCTGGTTGATCCGCCTTTGGGAACAAAACCAATTGGCTGTAAGTGGGTCTGCAAGAACAAGTATAAAGCAGATGGCTCACTTGACAAGCACAAGGCTAGGCTTGTGGAAAAATTTTTTGCACAAAAAGAAGGAATCGATTATGAAGAAACTTTTTCTCCCACAGCAAAATGGACCACCATCCAGACTCTCTTTGCCCTGGCATCTCATAATGGATGGAAAGTCCATTAGATGGATGTAAAAACCGCCTTTTTGAATGGAGATCTACGGAGAAAGTTTTTATGTCCCAGCCAGAAGGATTTGTTGTAAAGGATCAAGAACACAAAGTTTGCAAGCTTATAAAATCCTTGTATGGCCTCAAGCAAGCACCACGAGCCTGGTATGAGAAATTAACCAATCATCTTCTGAAACTTGACTTCAAACATTTTGATCTTGATGATGCAACTTTGTTTGTTAAGAAAGTTGGAAAAACAGTTGTATATCTTGTGGTGTATGTAGATGATCTTTTGATAACAGGGAACAATGAGAGCTATATTGCATCCATGAAGAAAGAATTGAAGAAAGGTTTTGAAATTACTGATTTGGGTTATGTTCATTACTATCTGGGTATCGAAGTAGTTCAACATCCTAAATTTATATTTCTTTCTCAAAAGAAGTACATTAGAGATCTTTTGAACAAGTTTGGAATGGATGAATGCAATCCCTTAACCACTCCAATGGAACAAAACCTAAAGCTCACATCCATTTAAGGGAAGGAATTCGAGGATGCAACTAAGTATAGACAGCTTATAGGAAGTCTTATCTACCTGTCCACCACCAGACCTGACATTTCATTTGCTGTTGGAATCCTCTCAAGTTTTATGCAAAAACCTTGTGAAGGACATTGGTCTGCTGCAAAAAGAGTGTTAAGGTACTTGAAGGGGACTCAAGACTCTGGACTCAAATATACACAGGTAGGCGACTTCAGCTTGATCGAATACTCTGATTCAGACTTTGATGGGGAAAAAGAAACAGGGGTGTCTACTACAGGTTACACCATGAGTCTTGGATCAGGAGCTGTCTCATGGAGATCACACAAATAGTCAGTTCCAGCAAATTCCATGACCGAGGCAGAATATGTGGCAGCAGCTAAAGCAACAAAGGAAATTGTGTGGCTCAAAAAAATCCTAGAAGATTTGCAGATGAAACAAACGTATTCAACACCAATCATGATTAACAACACTTCTGCAATAAATTTGGCCAAGAACCCAAAGTTCCATGATCGAACAAAGCACATCAATACAAAATACCATCTAATTCGACATCATGTTCAGGCTAAAACGATCCATCTACATCATTTTTCCACAAATGATCAAACTACTGATATCTTCACCAAAGCACTTGGAAGAGAAAATTTTGAAAAGTTCAGATCGATGCTTGGGCTCACCAACATCCCTTCAGATTAAAGGGGGGAATTTTGACACCTAATCCTAAGGGTTGGGTGAGGATATTTAATATTGTATATTAAATAATATTAGGAAATAAGGAAGGCCAAGAGTCATTGGGAGATGAACCCCAATAGCCTCACCTCCATGTATAAATACATGCACATTCTTCATCTAATACACATTCTGATTTGCGGAGTTACCTCCTGGTTTGACATTAACCTTGTCTCTTCTATATTACAAAGAGACCATTGATCCTGTAATGGTGTTGCTTCTTTATTCTCATAGATACTTGAAGTGAATTTTCCCCATCCCTATGGTATAGCATTCAGTACTACTATAGTCACTTCTCTATCAGGCATTAATTCTCCCAATTCCTGCAATTGATCTCGCATTTCAAAAATATTCATAAAAATATGAAGTGATTCCTTCATTTCTTGACATATTCAACTTGTATAGTTCTTGTCTTAGATATATTACTTCCCCTATAGTAGTCTTCGAGAACAACTCCACCAATTTTTCATATATTTCTTTTGAAGATTCTAGATTTCATACATAGGGGATGAGAGAATCCTTTGGGCTCTTATGTCTCCCTTCATGTATTTTCTAGAGTATCTTCTTTTAGAAGTACTATTTGTTGACATTTTGATATAGTTCATGACTTCATTCTTAATAATATTTTAGATTTTTTCTTTTCTTCCATGTAAGAAAGTTTGAAACCCCAACCAGTTTATTGTTTTCTTTGCAAAAATAAATTTTGACAGATTCAGATGAACTCATAAATATACTTACTTGAATAAATGCATTTCTTCTATAGCCAGCTTCCTTGTTGATGATGATATAGATAGTAGTAGAAGCTCCTTCTTAGATTAGCTTCTTCAAGAGTGGTGTAAAGTGGTAGATCACCTTGGATGGCTTGATGACTTCAGTAAAATGACGATTTGATGATGTCTCCAATAATTTTCGCTTGGTTTTCCTAACTTCCTGCAAATTTCTCCTTTTTAAATGAAAATATTCTTAGATCTAATGTATATCCATTTCTTTGCATTGATGTCTTTTTAAAAATTGATCCTTGATCTCTTGATACTTGTGTATATTCTTGCCAAAGAGCCCTTTCTTGTCTTCAACAGCTTAGCTCTGATACCATGTTGAGAAATTTGGGCGTTTAATTCAATTTATCTTTCATGATAATTACTTGTAATTTAATTATGCTTCTTTACTTAGATCTTATATTCTCTAGATTATTACGTTCTTCATCAAGTCAATTATCAAATGTACAAGAGACACAATATTTAGGCTTTCCAGCCATGGCCAAATATCTCCCTCTTGGAGAGGAAAACCCAATAATCATTCTTCTTATATATATTCAATTGACTAGTACCATAGCCATGACATAGACCCTTGACACTAGTATACCACCAAGACCCTTGTCACTGCTCTTCTGGGCTCCTTATGTTGATCTTCCCTTTCATGCACTGCACTGCACCACACTTCTAGATCTTCTTCTTGTTGCAATCCTATACTAATATTTTGGTCTCTTCATTAATGAAACCCAAGACTAAACAATAGAGGCTTCTCTCAACCTTCCTGAAGTATTTCTGAGCTTATTGCAGTATTCATTCACATTGTGAGTACCTTATTTGTCACTGCAATTACCCTTCTTTTCTCTATGTATATCTCTGACATTATGAGAGAGTATAGACTTAGGACCGTGGCTAGAACTGTCTCATCTCCGCACTAATCATAGTCCCTTTTATTACTTTTTCTTTCTTTACTTCTTTGCACTATATAATGCA
The DNA here is from genome assembly GCA_034641835.2 of Pinus albicaulis. NCBI lineage: Eukaryota > Viridiplantae > Streptophyta > Pinopsida > Pinales > Pinaceae > Pinus > Pinus albicaulis. Next base: position 1,112,138,442 of record CM076584.1, read on the forward strand.
CTAGTATGAGCTCGTTAGACCGATAATTTATCCCTTCAGTTACAGACCTTATCTTGCATTTCTATTACATACCTTATCCTTTGATAACCAGTCATTGTGCCATCCTTCTTTGTGATGTCTCATTTCCTCGCACTAAATCTTAGTCTAGTACTTCACATCGAATCACAGAAACTTGACTCAATTACTTGATGTGTTACGAGGTTGCATTCCACTTATTTATAGGGGTCGTTCCCTACCTCTAGGACGACATGACCTCTTGCTTGTATTCTAGCTTCATCAAGGGATATATCCAACATAATGGAGCCAACTTCCTTGGAGCGTTTTGACAAGGTCTTAGAGTATAAAAATTACATCAATGATTATCTTTACAAGTGTAACAATAATTCATATACATGACTCTAAATTACATATTTATGACAAGATGACAAGCCCCTAAAGACATCAAGAAGAAGTCTTTGACCTATAATAAAAACTTCTTTCTCATGAAACCCATGAGGCAATAATTACAAAAACGCATTTTGTTATCTTTTCCTTCTTCATTATATAAATTCATAATTACAAGTCATTATGAAGACTAAACCTACACTTTCCAACATAGAGTGATCGTCATGAAAGGTGCCTCTGATGTTGGTGTTGCTCCTAATACCAACTCAATAGAAAATTCCACTTCTCTATATGTCGGTAACTCTGAAATATCTGCTGGAAATACATCCTGAAACTACTTCAAAATAGCGTAATTCTTCAATTCTTCATCATCCTCAACATCATTTCCTTTGTCACTGGAAACATGCATTACAAAAAATATGCACCCTTTCTTGCAACTACGCTTATCTTGCATAGTTATATCCATTCTCACTGATGTATGCTTATTATTTATATACGTGATTCTCTTCTCTCCATCGGAATCCAGTCAATCAATAGCCTTATCATAGAAATCTACCTTGGTCCTGTGAGTAAACAACCAATCCATGCCCATTAACATATTGTATTATCCCAACGGAATCACATTTATATGTGTTGATGTAGGTGCTGTCACTCAGAAATTTCCCTAGCTATGGAAGGAAATAATTGAGGTAACCTCTAACCAATCTCGTGAATTGAAAGTTATCCCTTTCAATTCAAAGGGGAATCCCTTCTATAAATAAGTCAAAAGGATTGGTTATGTACTCAGCTCAATGACTAGATCTAATTGGATTTGAGCACCGTTGGTATGGAAAAATGACAGAAAAATCATTTGGCATGGAGTCGGTTTGACAACAAGCTACTCTTTATGGGATTTATGAAAAAAATTCAAAGGCGAGGAGCAACAACTTTCGTAGAAAAAATATCATCTAGTTATGATAAAGAAAGCAGAGATAAATACCAAAAAATAGAGAAATTAATGAATTTTGTTTAATACATCTAAGTGGAAAACATATAACAGATTGGAAATAGTAAATCTAAGTTGATAAATAGAATTCATATTTATAAACTTGATTTCCAAAATGTAGAAGACATGTGAATAAGATTATGAAACAAAGAAATGATAAGTACTAGAAGAAAAACTGGAAAACCATCACACAGGAATATCTTAAATTTTGAACAAGTAACACCAGTCAAAATAACTTATACTAATTTCAAAGGGTTCTTTATGGACAAAAACCTATTTTTGTTTTGAAAACTCTTTCTCATTAATTTTGAATCTGATTTTGAAAACAGTTACTAAAACAAGATTGCAAAACCCTGAAAAATAGGCTTCAAATATCCCTTCGAATATTTCAAACCATGACACCTATGTAAAAATTGAGAGAGGTTTTTGTTAATGGGTCTGTTTTCGACAAAAGAATTTTTTAGATTTTGAAAACTCGTTTTCAGATGTTCAAAAACCACACCCGAATTTATTGTGTCGTACAGGAAAAATAGTCTAAAAAAAGGAGTTTTTGTCAAGTAAAACAAATATGCTTTGGCACCTATTCCCTTTGATTGTTGAGATTGTGTCATAAATTCCACTATCTAGCAACATAGGAAACAAATATGGGAGTGGGATTTGATTACAAAAATGTGGAATAACAATTGTTTTACTTCGGTGGATAAAACAATACAGAGGATTAACTCTGCACAACTTTTAACTTGTGGTAATATAAGTACTTACACCATCCGAAAACACTTGAGATTAAACATGTTATTCCATCAGTGCATTTCTTTGGTGATGAAAAATTTTGAATTTTTCATTCAGCGCTGAATTTCCAGTTTTCGAAGTTTAATTGACTGTCTTCATAAATTTGCACTGCTACTTTGGTTGTTAGCGCAATTTTAAATTTTCAAAACTAAAATAACACTGACACTCTCATTGTTAGCGCTTTAACCTTGTTTATTACAAATTGGCACTGACACTCCCATTGTAAATTCTTTAAAAATTATAGACTAAAAAATGTAATAAAAATTGGCTCCACGAGGATGTCATGATCATAGATGGCAGCAAGAACCCGTATATACTAGAGGCCTGATCCATTGGGTTGATCCCAACTTTTTACCTGAAATCGGTAACCTTACTTGCAACCAATTAACTCTACATTTGAAAACTAAAATTGTTTACTATAATCAAATCCACACTCAAATTATGATATCGACCTGAACACCAACTTGTGAAAACTAAAAGATGAAATGCCAAAATGAAAGGATGCTCAAACTTGTGAGCTTATTAATGTACATTTTCCTACCCTATTCCAACCAGTCAACTACAGTGTCATGTGATCTCAAATTTCTAGTGAAACCAGTCAAGTAAATGACCATTTGACTGTAGCATATTTGGATTGTCCCCAGTTAGAAAGAAAAATTCAAAAAATAACAACTCAACATTATAAATAAATCCATCTCCAATCTTCATCCATTTTGAAAATTTCCCACTGACTATTTCCAAAAATTCCACAAAATCCTCTTTTCTTGATGATTGGAACATACTTGAAAAAGGGTCTTCAAAAACATGGACTATTTCCTTCTCTTGATTATCACCAAAAATACAAGAATATCCTTCATCTTTCACTATTGGTTGTTCTATGTCAAGGATTATTCATTTGGTTGATCTTTAAGAAAAATTTCATTCACATTAGAGCAAAAATTTGCACATTCTTGAAAATATTCAAATGCAACATCCACATTATTCATAATAGGAATATCCTTTTGACTATCAAAAAACTCTGACTTTGATACTTCAAAAGGTACAAATTCTCGAATGACATCTTTGTTTTCAAAGGAATATAGGACAACCATTTCTTCTTCATTGTTTCCCTTAAACTCTAATTCATAATTGTCATGAACTCGCTCATTATCTAGAGTTTCCAGGCATGCAATTTCAGAAATCTATTTTTCATAAGTTTCTTCTTGCAACATACATTCAGAAAATGAATGATATGAAGAACAATTCGATTGGAAAATTTCATTCCTATCTTGGTCATTTAAAATCCGAAAATATCATTGCATTTCTTTAACAAGGGAAGAAAAATGAGTATGAAAATCACGGTCTTGATTTCCTTCATCTGTAACAAGAAAATAAACTACTTCATGCTGAATATTTTTTTGAGTATGATGGCAAGCATCGTCTACTATTTCCTCTTGATGACAAGATAATTCAGAGAGGGCTTCTTTGATTTCTTCATTCATTAAATCTTCATTATCAATGTCAATTCCCACATATTGAATAAATCTTTTGAAATATTCACGACAATTCCCAAAAGGTGATCAATATTGGCAGCATTCCTTATAATTCCTAGCATTCCTTATAGTTCTTATAGAAAATAGTATGAAAATATTTAAGAGAATAAAGACTAGCAAGTGGAAACCTTTCATACCAAGATCTTTCCTTTTCTTTTAAGGTTTCCATAAACATTTTCATCAAGAAGTCTTCATGAAAATGAACCCCAAGCCTATGTATATGCATATGAAATTTCGCCAAATAAAGAGCAACATCATCCCCATCCTCATCTTTGAATCTTGGAAAATACAATTTCCAATCTATATGAGGAATATGATTTTAAAATCCAGGAATATGAGCATGATTCATAGGAGCATACCTTGCATATTATGGATCCATCTAGAGACAGTGGATTCGCCAAACAGTTCTTCAGATAGGGGAGTCATCATGAAAGTTTTGAGCTCTAGATTTAGTTGAGAATGGAGTCTTCCATGTGAATGATTCACAACACAACATTTTCGTGTTTTTCCTTTGTTCCCCATCAAAGAGAAGATCTGATCTCTTTAGTTCTCCCGAGGATGATTTGACATGAAATTTTGTGTCCTCGACAATGATGCTAAAATGTTATCACTTAGAAATTTCCCTAGATGTGAAAGAAAATAACTAAGGTAACCTCTAACCAATATCTTGAATTGGAAGCTAGCCCTTCCAATCCGAAGGGGGATCCCTTCTATAACTCAGTAAAAAGGACTGGTTATGTACTCACCTCAATGACTAGATCTAGTTGGATTTGAGCAACGTTGGTATGGAAAAATGACGAAAAAATCATTGGGCATGAAGTCTGTTTAACAACAAGATATTGCTTATAGGATATATGAACCAAATGAAAAGGCGAGGTAGCAACAACTTTCTTAGACAATTTATCATCTAGTTGTGATAGAAGCAAGTAGAGATAAATACCAAAAAATGGAGCAATTAATGAATTATGTTTAATATATCTAAGTGTAAAAAATATAATAGTTTGGCAATAGTAAATCTGAGTTTATAAACATAGTTCGACTTTATAAACTTGATTTCCAAAATGTAGAAGACATGTGAATAATATTATGAAACAAATAAATGATAAGTACTAGAAGACATACTGGAAAACCATCACACGGGAATCTTTGAAATTATGAACAAGTAACACGAGTCTCAGTAACTTATATTAATTTCAAAATGTGTACAAAATATAGCAAGGTTCTGTCAAAAATTTCCAACCCTTTCTCATTCTTCAGATATTGTCTTTATAGAAAAGACTTCAAACTAAAACAAGTTTCTAGCATTATCTTAATTACAAATTGCTAAAAATAAAAGAGATAAAGTGTATCTCTCAAATACATGCACATAAACATCTTTCCAAGCCTATATGCATCTAAATATCATGTTGTTGTTGGATTCATGGTTGGAGATAAGGATCACAAAGTCGAATTTGATGAGGTGACATCCAAGTCAACAACTATCCTTGAGCTTTTTCCTCGCGAAATCCTGAAAAATAGGGTCCAGTGATCCCTTAGAAAATCCAAATCCATGATAATTATTAGAAAACCGAGAGAGATTTTTTTAAATGTTTTTTTTATGGACAAAATTGTCTTTTGGTTTTGAAAAAATTGTTCTCATTTGTTTAGAATCTTATTTAGAAAACAGTTACTAAAACGGGAATGCAAAATCCTAAAAAATAGACTTCAAAGATCCCTTTGAATATTTCAAAATATGGCACATGTGTAAAAAATAAGAGAGGTTTTTATTAATGGCTTAGTTTTTGACAAATGCTTCTTTCATATTTCGAAAATTCATTTCCAGTTGTTTGAAAACCGCACTTGAATTTACTGTGTTGTACAGGAAAAACAATCTAAAAAACAGAGTTTTTGTCAAGTAAAAACAAATATGCGTTGGCACATTTTTCATTTGACTAATCATCTTGTGTGATAACTTCCAACGTCCAGAAACACAGGCAACAGATATGGGAGTGGGATTTGATTACAAGACTATGGAATAGCAACTTTTTTACTTTGGGGGATAAAACAATGCAAAGGATTAGCTTTGCACAACTTTTAACTCATGGTAATATAAGTACTTACACCATCCAGAAAAAATTGAGATTAAACATGCTATTCCATCAGTTTATTTCTTTGGTCATGAAAATGTTTGAATTTTTCATTTGACATTGATTTTATAGCTATCGGAGTTTAATGGAATGTCTTCGTAAATTCGCATTGCCACTTTCGTTGTTAGCACAATTTTAAATTTTCAAAACTTCAATAATGTTGACACTCTCGTTGTTAGCGCTTTAAATCTATTTATTACAAATCGGCATGGACACTCCCATTGTGATCACTTTAAAAATTATAGACTAAAAAAATTGATAACAGCAGTTATACCATTCAGCTCAAATGCACAAGCTCTCACCCAATGATAAATGCTTTTCTTGGTCCTTGTAGCCAACTAAACCAACCAAGACTCTCCATGCACTTCTTTGCTCAAGCCACACTTATCCACCAGGTTAGGACCAACATAACTATAATTATATCCCATATCAATAAAAATGGAAAAAACTATATCACGAATCTTACCTTCCATCTCAATAATGGATGCCTAATTATCTGCTTGCATATTTTCAAGTGCTACATAAATTTGAGGAATGCTCTGAAAAACATCCCCAACTGTTTGTGCCTCCTGAGAATTTTAGATATAAGGCTTTCCATCTAGGTTTTGTTATATCATTCACCACCGCCCTAGGAAACCTAAATAGGGGGATCACCCAAAGCATAAAAGGGAGAAATACTTAAAGGAGCGGATGGGTTGATGTGAATGAAAATCCATATAAAAAGGGGACAAGGCATCATATATATATTCTAGCCTTGCGGAAAGCTTTACAGGAAACAAAGGAGGATAAAGGTGCAAGACATCTAGACAGGGCGGGACCCGCCCATGCTCCGAGCAGTCAAAGGAAGAAAGGCGTGTGAAGAGTTCTGGGGGGATCAAGGATGGCAGGGGGAAGGTGGAAGGTCACCCCCCCAGAATGGTGATGACGTAGCATACAGTGGGACCCGAGATAGCTTCTCTGTGGGGTGACAGCCGCAGGCTTAGAGCTGCTACAAGACCCCGCCGGAATGCTTGGCGGGCCCGACCACGGAGACACCTAGCTCTGTGAATGTAACGGTAAGGTAAGTCCTAGGACACCCGATACACGACCAGTACTGGTATTTAGTCCGACGCGTGGTATACACATAACTGAACTCTGATAGCAAATAACCAGATGCCATATGTCTCAGTGTCGGCGTCCTTATGACGTCATTCCTACAAGTGTCATCCTAGCCTTATTTTTCGGGTAATCTAAAGTCGTTTAACCCTGCTCTGTGTTCACTGTGGTAAATTTTTTTCTTTATGGGATAATGTATTTCCAAAGTGCGAGTGCCCAGTACCAGGTCTACCAATTTGCTTTCAACTTCCCTGCGTCGTTTTCTCCTAAACAGTTTCCTTACTGTGCAGGTATTCCATCCCTCTTTCACTGTCTAGTTTCCTTCCGCTTTTCATTTTCATAATGGTCATGGGTAGAATCAAGGTTAAGAAGTCAGAGCTCGAAACCCCTCAAGTTTGCGAGTCTAGGGCTGCCCCTAGACCAGAGCCATTCACAGACATGAAAGCCCATATTCAAGACCCGCAATACCCTTTCCCTATCAGTAGCGTCAAGCCCGACATATTCAGGAAACACTTAGAAAATAGGGATAAGTTCAGAGTTTTTTTGTTAGGATTATACTACCATATTGCTCCGCCCATCTACCCAGTTGTGGAACTCATATGCTAGCTCAGAGAAGCTTATGATGAGCACCGAGATATGTTCCTATTGACTCAAGGGAACAATATTTTCAATATATCTCCTGATATTATCAGGAAAGCCCTCTGCTACCCCCCCAGTTCGAATTACGTCAGTTTCTCTGAAATGGCTTTATCTTGTCAATTCTTTAAGTTACCCTAGAGGCAGCAGAGCGATTTCATCATTGCTATTTCTGATTCCCACCTTACATCTTTCCCGTCTTCTGAGTCGGTGCCTCTGAACACATTCAAATAAGACCTACAGCCAACACTTGCTCTCATTGCAGGGTTGTTAGGTATAGAGGGGGTCGAGTGAGTCTCAAAGGAATGTGTAGCCCTTTATGGTTGATTTCACAGTCTAGTGTTGTTTTATATATCCCTGGTTTCTTGCCCTTCGCCATTCAAACTCAGTGTCAAAACCTCCCGGCCACCGGCAATTTTCGTTTCTGCTCCTTGGTGTTCTACCTCTTCCTCTTCCAGCAGGCTGATAAGTTTGAGAGCTTGGGTCTAGAAAAGTTTTCTAGGATAAATTCTCAACCAAGAACTTTTTTTGACTGGAACCCCACAGTGTATCAGTTGGCTAATGGTGTGGGTTATTCCAACTTCCTGAACGAATTCATGACAATAGCCTACACTATTATTCACGACAACCCTCCACCCAGGATTTTTCCTGAGTAGAGGAACTGGCTATAATACAGTGAGGAAGAAAGCATAGGAGATTGGTACCTATTTGATGACTACACTGAGATCAGGGTTTACGGTGCAGAGGTTTCCCCTTACAGATTGCCATTTTTTCCCGCCATGCGGATTTATGCCTTGGAGTACCTCTAGAAGACCTTGAAGGTTGACCAGCTCCACTTCCTCCCTACGAAAAAGGGGTTCATTCTTAAACTTCCTACAACCATCAGCCTCTTCATTTTCAACTCAAGACATGCCCTCCCCATAGTGGAAAACCTGCTCAAGGGTATGGATTTAAGCGAAGGGAAAGCTTGGCCTTATGATCCGAAAGGCATCATCTCAAACAAGAGGAAGAAGATTAAATCAACTGCATATGCTCACGAAACTAGACCCTTCATCGAGTGGAGAGCTAATCTTGATACCTGGCCTTTGCTTTCACAGATGGAGACCAATTCATCTGTTACAGGGGAAAAAGGAGACACCGCTTCAACACAAGAAGCAGGCAAGAAACAGGTTGAAGAAGATGGAGTCATAGGAGAAGACTCTGCGCCCTCTAAAAGGCAGAGAACAAATGATGAAGAAGGTTTTAGGGAAGAGTCGTCGCTGGAAAAAGTAGCATTGTATGGAGAGTCAGACAAGGGAAAAGTAGGTTTCATGGTAAAATACGATGGTCCATCATCGTTTGATTTCTCGGAAGTTTCACAAGCCATCTTTGTAAACAGGTCCAAGGCAGAAAATGAAATGAAGGGGAGGAACAAAACTATTAGGGAGAAGCATTGGTCGGAATTGGAGGGATACGTAGACAAATATCATACTTGGTTTTCTGCAGATATTGATATGGATAAAGAACAATTGTTGTTGGCCATGGCTGAAGCGGTACTAGATCTAGAGGCTGGGACCACTAGCTACAGAGCTCTGGAGGTGGCAGTAAACATGTCACAAGTTCCCCCAATTGATAAGTGCAATCTATTCCAGTGTTTCGGTGATATGCTAAAGGATGAGATTGTGAAGTTATCCCTTACTCTAAGGAAGCTACAAACCAAGTACAACCAAGTGGTCGAGAACCTTAGAGTGGAGAAGACTAATGCCCGGGCACTCTCAAATGACCTGCGAAGTCTTCAAGCTATTGTGAAGGGCAAAGGGAATGATAAAACAGATCCTCGGGGTCATGTCATCTCGGAGTTGCAGAAACAGGTTGCGGCCCTGGAGCATAAACTGAATATGCCTGGTTTTCATCACGTACAAACTACCGAATTAGCCCAGATAGAAAAGGACAAGGATGATTTAGCAGAATCCCTTGCCAAGGAGAAAGAAGAGAGGGCTAAAATTTCTAGCGAGATGACTGCCCTCCAGCAGAAGATGGATGAGTTGCAGAAAAACTGGGATGCACATATATGCTCCACACCACCTCCTAAAGGATCCATCTCACTCTCGGAACAGCTAACGACAGTGCTAGCCAAACTTCAAGTAGCAGAGAAGTAGGTTCAGATGGCACGACAGAAGATCCATGAGCTCGAGGCCCGCCTCAAGAAGAATTCCAAGAAGGTAGCGGCTCTGCAAAAAGAAATAGAAGAGGGGAAACAAGAGAAGTTGTAGCAGGAGAAGACTATCAGGGACCTTACGAGCTGCATGAAAAAAAATATCACCCTTTTGGACGCCCGACGCTTAATTTGGACAGACATCATCACGGAAGTAAAGAAGCGTTGGGCCTTCCTAACCTTAATTGAAGAAAATAAGGCCACAGTTTCTCAATTCAGAAGAACTCTACATGAAAGGCTCACGGATGCTCCAACTGAGGTTGAAATTGCCAGAAGGTACATTGCCTTCTTAAATGATGCAAGCCCACAAGAATTGGCCAACCGGGGAATCAATGACAGGTTTAAGGAGGTACCAGAATGCAGAAGGGTGATGGAAAATAAAGCCATGCGCAACCTTGCACTGGGAAGTTTAGAACAGATGGCGACGAGTCTGGAGCAGTTTGATGCAGAATGGACAGAAATGACGCGTGCTAGCCTCCCATCATGTTGGGAGCCTGCAAATGCTGTACTCCAACCGTTACCAGTTTACGAGTGCAAACTGGCAGAGGTGAATAATAAAACAGATATACCGTCTGAGAAGACCACTCGGCTTAAGGCCAAAACAATAATTGCTGCACTCGGTAACGAATTCTCTCTCCTCTATCAGGTTAAACAACGGTTTCCCACTCAGGCTAATTATGCTGAACTGACAGAAGTGCACGCTCTGCTTGACGCTTTCGTGGCGATACTTGGTCCTGCAACTGACACCTGGCAGAGGTGTAGAGATCATGCGAGTTCATCAATCATTATGCTGGCATCCCTGTCAACTCCATCTGCCAAACAGAAATCCAACTCGTCTACAACTGCAGTACCGCCTCCCTCAGCACCAACTCCCACTTAGCCACACCAAAAACAATGACACTCATGATTGGGCCTATGTGGCCCCTTATTTTATTTTCTTTTAATTTTACTTTCGAGTGAGATTCATATTTCACTCTTGCATTCTTACTTTCCGTTAGCAAGTTGTTTTGTATTTCCATTAGAAATGGCTTTAAGCCCACTTTTTAAGATGATGGGAGGAATTCTACCCCATCATCAATTTTGATTTTTGATTAAGACTTGAAATTTCACACAGGCATCTGAAAAAAGATATTTTCCCAAAATATCTTTTCACATATAGAAGGTCAAAATGTTATAAAAGTAGTGGAGAAAGGCATATGAAAGGTTCCAGATTTTCTAAAAGACTCACTAGCTCAAACACTCTGTATATGTATTTTTGTATGAATTCGATAGTTGATGTTGAAGATCCCATTGGGATTCAGTAATAGAAGATTTTGGTGGGATTTAGGATTCCACTTGAGATGATTTACAGTTTGCAACCCTTTTCCTTGTTCTTAATATAAATGTTCATTTTGTATCTCTCCATACTTCAGGGGTCTTATGTTCTGGAATGCGAGTGCTCCCATGTTTAAATGTGAATTTATCATAGCAGATACTCATATTTACTCATCTATAGCACTTTAAATATATCTCAGGCATAACACCATGTTCATTTATATATTTCTTCCGTTGTTCTACTGATAATAACTATTCGGATTCTTATCCTAGAATAAGCCCATTTATAGTTAATATCTCATCTCATTTTCTGCCATAGTCTTCGCTCACTTATAACTTGATCACTGTATGTTCATTTCACAAGTGGCCCCCTTTACAACACTATGTTTTAAAGCTATCTGATGCATTTACTTATTGAGTTTCATATTCAGTCCCTGCAGTTTACGTCTTGGCTGTGATTACATTTAGAGTCTCGGTCCCATTTTTACCAAAGAAATTTATTCATTGATAGTAGCATGAGAGTCTAATCTTTTCAACTGTAATCAGTTGAGTCATATGCTCCTTGCATTTAAGATTTCCTAGGCACTGGTCTTTATACAACTCAAGGCTTTCTCTAGGACTGACAACATCTTTCTGGTGTTGTTGTCGGGGAAAGAATTTGAAGAGCTAAATCCCTGGGCCTCGACAAATATTCATCCACCCTTTAGAATAGGTGAGTAGAAAGGGTTGGGAGTTGTAGATTCCTCACCTTGGCGACTCTACTGTATTTCAAATATAAATCTATTTGTAGTCCTGGCTTCCCGAAAGCCACACCTGAGGTCAGATACATCCCAGTTGAGAACACCTTCACTGTCTGATCCAGAGAAGATTTTTCACAAGAAAATTTGGAGAGAAAGACAATGAGCTTATATAGATATTCCCAGATTCTCCCTGGAAGACTCTCCATACTCCTCTTAATTAGCTCAAGATCAAGGTCATGATTCTATCACAATAACCCTTGATCATACTCCTGATAGCTCCTCCCTTGAAAATATTGAAGTAAAAGATGAGGCTGAATTTGTAGATACCATGAGCTTCTTTCTGCATCCCACTCCTAAAGTTGAAGAAGTTAAAGAAGTCACAAAATTTTCCACCTCTCATATTCCAGCAGCTCAATCAACCCATCAAGCCATTTTTCAATATATCCCCATTGTCATACATACTTCTCTTCCACCACCCTCTAATACACATCAGACTCTCCCGCCACCTCCACAACCTCCGATGGTTGTTCCTGGTTTCCTACTGAACAAATATGCCCCCTTGGCATTGCCTCAGATCCTAAACGACATGCCTCGGGATTATTTAAAGATCCTACCTCGTTTCAATGGAGAAAATGATACTGAAGCTCAGAAACACCTGGAATTTTTTTGCGCCTTCGCAGAAAATTTCAATGTTGAACATCTGGACGTGGTGTTGATATTGTTTGTCCAGTCTCTAGATGGAGAGCCCAGAAAATGGTTCAAGACCTTGGGGGACCGCTCCATTAATAACTGGGAGGAGATGGAAAATGCCTTCATCAAGAATTAGGGAGAGAAGAAGGACCACGAATACTATCTTACATAATTCAACACACTTAGAAAGAGACATAATGAAGATGTGTCTGAATTCATCAAGAGATTTAATAAATTATACACAAGTCTCCAAGCCGAAATGAAGCCTCACCAGACTGCTGCTAAGGTATTGTTTGTAGCAGCATTCGAGTCAGAATCCAGATTTTCTCTAAGAGAAAGGAAGTCTGATACTCTGGATGAAGCCCAGACCGATGCATTGGAAGTGTAAGCTAACTTTTCTTCCACAAGTAAATCAAAAGGGAGGTCATACCATGATGCCAGACAAAGAAGGAAAGAAGAAGAATCTACCTCCAGTCAAGATAGAGAGGTAGTAGATTACAAAATAGAAGAGATGAGAAAAATGATCAAGAACCTTTCGAGCAAGCTGGTGAATCTTGAGCTCGAGGCAAAGAACACATCCTCCAGGCCACCTCAAGTTGCTTCGAATAGGGGTTATAATCCCCAATCTAGAAAGCCTCCTTTGCAAATATTACAAAGAGATCGGAAGGAGCAGCAAGACCACATACAGCCCCCACTGTATCTGGAAGGGAAGATGGATGGCCCTGCCGAAGACATTCCCGATGGGCAAGATGATCAATACCTTTCTTACTCAGACGGCGATGAATTTGAGTCTTCTTTGCAAGAAGGTGAAGGAGTGGAGCTTTCCTTGGAAGAAGAAGAATAAAAAACCAGTGTTGCTGAAGATCCAGAGATCGATGATTACTATAAACAATTTGTAGACTTCATGCAAGCACAGTTTCATAGAAAATATGATCTCGGGTCCTCTAGAAAGAGAACCCGTACACAAGAACAAGAAGAAGAGATGCCTCAAAAGGAGACAGTTGTTCAGAAAGTCGGAGATAAAGGTAAGAAACCTGTGACAGAACCTTTGCATCCTAATGTCTCTTTTCCATCTTCTTCTAATATAGTCCCCAACTCAATTGCAAAATTCAAGCCTATCCCAAAGGAAGAAAAACCTCCAGCCGAGAGTAAAGAGCCAAAGGAAAGTCTTGTAGAGAAGCCTTCTCCTGCGTTTAGCCTTCAAAAAGAGTTGGAAAAAGTAAAAATTCTCGTCCCTTTGACTGAACTACTGAAACAGCTAGCCTACCAGTCTCAGGTGTCTTCTTTCATGCTTCCTCAAGGAGCAGCCCCAATCCCAGATAGTTTAAACCTCCAAGAAGAAAGGCCCACGGTTTTGTTCAGTCCCCATGTTGAGAAACAAGATTCTTCAACTCCTCCTTTCTATGTCTCTTTAGTAATTCATGACCTGTTATTGCATAATTGTATGTTGGATTCTAGAGCATCTCATAACCTCCTGCCCCTGTCAGTGATGGAATAGTTAGGGCTGCAGATCACTCGCCCATATAAATATCTCTATTCTTTTGATTCCAAGAGAGTCAAATTCCTGGGGATGATCAAGGATTTGGTGGTAAATCTAGCCCAAATTCCAGCTAAGAGTGTGGTAATGGACATAGTAGTGGCTGACATCCCAACTCGGTTTGGGATGCTATTATCAAGATCATGGGGTACAAAAATTGGAGGATCTATAAAGTTGGACCTAACCTACGCGACCATCCCTATGTTTGGAGGTCAAGAAAGGAGATTATATTGGGAAACAAGGTTTGTGAAGATGGTCACTAAAGCTGATAATTCAGTAAATTCACCAGTGTACAGCAAAGAGGGTGAGTTCTCTTGTCTAATGCTTGAAGAATACCAAGATTATTTGCAGGAGCCATCTTTCTATCATGTAAAGACTGAGCAGTCTTCAAATAATGAAGAAGGTATAAGGGTTTGGACCTTGCACTTTGATGGAGCCAACTCAAAGGAAGGGAATGGAGCTGGGGTTCTCCTTATCTCCCCTACTGGGCAGCTGGTCCCATTATCTTTTAAATTGGAGTATGAAGCCACAAAAAATGTGGCTGAATACGAAGCCTTGCTTCTAGGTCTACAAACAACAAAGAATATGAATATTCAGAGCTTGAAGGTTCTTGGAGATTCAGAACTGGTGGTGAGACAAGTAAGAAATCAATGTCAAGCTAATCACCCACAACTGAGGGCTTACAGAAATGAGGTATGGGACTTGGTAGAGAATTTCTTCTTAGGATTTAATATTCAATTCATGCCAAGAGACCAAAACAGAATGGCAGACTCTCTGGCAGTAGCTGCAAGCACTTTTCGGCCCCCCCCAGAATCCCCTCCTAAGGTACGAGATAGAGGTTCGTTACCGTCCTTCCATCCCTGACAATTTCAAACACTGGAAGGTGTTTGAAGATGAAAAGAAAATGAAGAGATTCATGGAGACCGTTGGGGAATTTTCCAATTTGGTCATAGATGTTGGCGAGGAGGAGACTGAGGACCCTCCTCAGAATAAATGGCAAGATACCATGGCTGGACATAAGGTGTTGCAGCTCAAAGGGAATGTAATACCTAGAGGATTGGTCCCTCTAGAGAGACTATTTGACAAGAATTATGTCCCAATCTGGCCAAGTAAGGTTGCTGAAGAAAATCAGGTAGATGATCTGAACCTCGGCACGGAGACCGATCCCAAGATTGTGAAATTGTCCAATAAGGTACCCGAAGAATACAAGGAGAAGTATCGGAAGCTATTTCAGACATATAAAGACGTTTTTTCTTGGTCCTATCAAGATTTGAAGACCTTTGATATTAGCATTATCCAGCACAAGATTCCATTAAAAGGAGATGCTAAGCCACACAAGCAAAAATTAAGACAGATTAACCCTTTACTCCTTCCTTCTATAGAAAAGGAAATCAAAAAACTGTTAAAAGCTAAGATCATTGTGCCATTAAGATATTATGAATGGGTGGCCAACTTGGTCCCAGTCCGAAAGAAGAACAGAGAGATAAGACTGTGTGTCAACTTTCAGAACTTGAACAGAGCATCTCTGAAGGACAATTATCCGCTACCAAAGATCGACCATATATTGCAGAAGGTGGTAGGAGCTTCACGAATCTCTATGATGGATGGCTTTTCTGGGTATAATCAAGTAGCAGTGCTTCCGGAGGACCAAAAGAAAACCGCATTCACTACTCCTTGGGGAACATTTATGTACGCTCGAATGCCATTTGGGTTGATCAATGCAAGGGCTACATTTCAAAGGGCCATGGACATTGCTTTTGTGGAGGAACAAGACAAATTTGTGGTTGTCTACCTAGACGACATCACAGTCTTCTCAAAGGACGATGCTGAACATATGGAGCATTTGCGCAGAACCTTCGACAAGTGCCGCAGGTATGGACTGTATTTAAACCCACAAAAATATTTGTTTGCTTTAGAAGAGGGTAAACTGTTGGGGCACATTGTAACAAAGGCAGGGGAAAAGATTGACCTAAAAAGGGTAGAAGTCATAAATGGTATATCCCTACCCAGAAACAAGAAATAGGTCCAAGTTTTTCTGGGACGTATCAACTTCTTGAGAATATTCATACCTAACTATGCAGAGATAATCCGGCACATAACTAAGATACTGAAGAAGGATAATGAAGTAAAATGGACTCCTGAGTCACGGGAATCTTTTAAAAGAATAAAAAATGCTTTCGCAGAAGCCCCAGTATTGGCGGGATCTGATTATGAAAAACCTTTCATGATATTTTCGTTTGCATCTCCCCACATAGTCGCAGTTGTATTATTGCAGAAAAATGAGCAAGCTCATGAACAACCCATCGCCTTTTTTAGCCAAGTGCTTCGCGACGCTGAACTAAAATATAACATCCTGGAGAAACAGGCTTATGCCTTGGTCTAATCCCTGAAGGATTTTCGGATGTATGTATTGCAGTCAGCTATAACTGCATTCGTACCCACAGTGGCTGTTAAATACATCTTGATTCAAGGAGATAGTGAAGGAAAGAGAGGAAAATGGATAGCCAAGATACAAGAGTATGAGTTGGAAATACACCCCACTAAGCTAATAAAGGGACAGGGATTAGCCAAGATCATTTCTGAATCAAACTGTCAGGCTTTGGGGATAAATTTTTCCATGGCGGCCAATGAAGATCCTAAAAGGGTAAACAACCAGCGTGGAATAGAAACCGCTACACAAAAAACCCATATGAAGTACCTCCTCAGTCCATGGTACAAAGAAATTGTAGAGTACCTCTTGACTCTTAGATGTCCTCCAAGCTGCGACAAGACGAAGTATAGAACACTGAGGCTAAAATCTCATAAGTTCATCATAGCAAATGAACGTTTGTACTGGAGAGATCCATCAGGCATACTACTTTTATGTCTCACAGAAAATGAAGTAGAAGAAGTGATGGCAGAATTCCACGAGGGCATCTGTGGTGGCCACTACAGCTGGAGGGCCATGACACACAAGATTCTGAAAGTAGGCTTTTTCTGGCCCAGACATTTCAGAGATGTTTATGCTCGGGTAAGGACCCGTGAAAAGTGTCGGAAATTTGTTGAAAGGAAGAAGTTCGCACCTCTACCTATGATCCCGGTGCATAGAGAGGAACCTTTCCAACAATGGGGAATCGATTCCATCGACGAAATTCATCCTACCTCAAGCGGGAAACACAAGTGGATACTAACAGCCACCGATTACTTCACTAAATGGGTAGAAGACGTGCCAGCAAGGAATGCGACAGACATAGTGGTGATCAGGTTTCTGGAAGATAACATCATCTCAAGGTTTGGCTGCCCTGCTAAGATTGTCACAGATAATGCTTAGGCTTTTAAGTCTGTCAAATTTATCAATTTTTTCCAACAATATAATATTGTATTAGGGCACTCTACTGCATTTTATCCACAGGGGAACGGATTGGCAGAATCCTAAAACAAAACCTTGGTGAGGGCGCTGAAAAAGGCCATAAATGAAAACCAGAAGAACTGGGATTCCCAGCTCAAGTTTGTGCTCTGGGCAAACAGAATCACTAGTAAGAGGTCAACAGGAAAATCATGATATGAATTGGTCTATGTTAGAGCAGCAGTTTTCCCAATACAATTGGCTTTACCTGTGGCTAGGTTCATGCAGGATTGTTAAGAGGAACCGAACAATCTTACCAGAAGGATGAATCAGTTAGTAGAGTTGGAGGAGACTCGAAGTCAAGTAAATCAGAGGTTGACTGAGTACCAAGAGAAAATGAAAGACCTATTCAATCAACATGCTAAAGGTAAAGAGATGCAGACTAGAGATTTGGTGCTAAGATGGGATATAAGAAGGGCTGAAAAAGGAAAGCATGGAAAGTTCGACCCTCTATGGTTTGGACCTTTAATGTAAGGATTCTGGACACCACATATCTCCACAATGGTATGATATTGTCCACTTTGGGCCTAAGCCCTCATGGCTTTGCTTATGGGCTTTACCCCAAAAGGCCTCATACCAATGGAGATATTTGTCCATTCTTATATACCCATGATCCTCCCCACTTCTAGTCAATGTGGGACTTTGGTCGTATACCCAACAATCCTCCCCTCGAAAAAAGGACCATCGAGCCTCCCCTGAAACGATTATCCATCCGTCCACTCTCTACCAACCAGGATTCTCTGCTCCAATGCGTTGGAAGCACACGCCTTACATGGAGCACCACCTGCCTCGAGATCTTGCTCTATCCCAGGTCAACTTCTCTTCACCGTGTTGGGACCAGGACACGTCCATGAAGAATCCAGAGCATACCGCCTGTCTAACCGAGCTCATCCATGGATCCCATCGTGATATTACCGGGGCCCACCACCTTCGTTCGGCATTCGAGGATTCATCCACTTTGCTAACTTCGGGGCATGGCTCCGATACCACTTGTAAAGATTCTGGACACCACATATCTCCACAATGGTATGATATTGTCCACTTTGGGCCTAAGCCCTCATGGCTTTGCTTATGGGCTTTACCCCAAAAGGCCTCATACTAATGGAGATATTTGTCCATCCTTATATACCCATGATCCTCCCCACTTCTAGTCAATGTGGGACTTTGGTCGTATACCCAACAATCAAATTGTTAGGTAAACATGACTCGGGGTAGAGTCAATGTTGACTAGGGTAAATAGTAGTGGTTTTGGGGCACATGGTATTGTGCACCCATGGTTTTGGACCATGGTATTGCATGTAATGGAGCTTATAAAAGGCTAGGAAGACTTCATTGTGATGTAGGCCTGGAGGTGAGTGGTGAAGACTCACTTGGCCGGATTGGCCAGGGTTTTGGCCAATGTTTAATGAAATTTCATTGGTTGGGTTTTTCCTGGAGTTTGGGGTTTTCCCGGTTAAATATTTGTGTTTATGTTTTTGATTTGTAGTTGGATTCTTTATGTTTATTTCTCTCAGTAAATTGTTTATTTATGTTCTTTGGTAAATTTCTTAACAAATGGTATCAGAGCCATGGTTCAGGTTTTCGCTTCAGATGGACGTTTTTTTTCTGGAGGAGGAGCCCTTGATCTCCGGTCTAGGTCAAATACGTCATCAAAAGATCGGATTTCTTTCACCAGGCCATGCGAGGTCGTCCTTTTTGAGAAAAAATATTTCTAGAATCGAATCATTGGCTGCCGTTCTGGAGACGGATAAGTGCATTATCACCCCCCTGGGTAATTCCTATGCTTGCTCATCAAACGTGGTTGGAGGAAAACCAGTGTAGGATGAGGGAAAACAATCCGATATTCCCAAGGTTGCAGCTTGTCAAAATGCTGATGACTCTTGGCTCTGTGCAATTTGTCTCGATACTATACAACCAGAAGAGACTTCTTAGATAAAAGGGTGCGGGCACAATTACTATGTATCATGCATCCTTCAATGGGATTCTTACGTGGACAATCCTTGGTGTCCTCAATGCAAGTACCCTTTCTCCTCGCTGTATGTGTACAGAGCACTAGATGGGAGTCTGCACGATTACATGCTTGAAGAAAGCATATGCCTGTTGTTGCGAGCATCATGATTTGAGCTTGTTCCACCCCAGGAGCCATATGAAGAACAAGATGATTACCCGTACGAAGATGAGATTGATGAGGAATACTATGGTACATCAAATATTCGTTTAGGGAATCGACGTTGGGGTCATTCCGGGTATGTGAGAGCAGATAATTAGAATGGACCAGAGACTCGAAAATTGCAGGGTCTTTTAAGGTTTCAGCATCAATGAATATGAACACAGAGACGCAATCTCCTTTTTTCATAGTGTTTGGCAAGTAGTAGCCACGACGTCATCTTCGTAGAGGAAGAAACGAATCCAAGGAGTGGATTGCACAAGTGAAATTGAAGATATCAAGTCAGCGGTCGTAGTAGAAAATACACTTGATCGTAGTTGGTATGATGCCACAGAGGATAGGCATATTGAAATATGAGTATGAGCTGGAAACTAAATTCATCGTAATCATAGTCGGTGTCAAGGATCGAAGGTGCTAGAGAAGCCAATTAAGCCTTCCGTGAATTGGGGTTTATTAACATATGCATAGGTTGATGTTTGTATGCGGAAGTGAGTGCGTTTGTGCAAGCACTTTTATTAGGTGTTTCATAGTCACGCAATATTCATAGCAAGGAATGTGCATGGTTAGGTTTGTGTGTTTTTCACACATGTCTCTATAAAAACCCCAAGGATGAGGAGAGCATGAGGCTTAGAAGAAGAGAAAATATGTGCTAGAATAGCAAGCCATTAGTTGTGTTAGGAGAGCAAAGTGTTTGACAGAATGTGTCAATAAAATGTTTTGAAGAACATTAAAATGAGAGAGGATATTTGCAGGTGGATTAATTAAAAATTGATGAACCATGTATCTGAAGGGAATTCCTAGAGGACTGGCAGTTACAGAGGCTGGTAACCCATGTAATCTGGTAGATGGAATCTTTTTATATGGACATCATGAATGAATGTAAAAGAATGGTTACACAAAGGACAACAACAATGAAACAAAAATATGTATATAATAGAGTTAAATTTATTACATGTAAATGGGCATACTGCTGTAAGACCTGGTATGGCATGCATACCCCTGGGTAAATCACTAGTAAAGTCTAGGTTAGACCTAGGTGATAGGGGGGATGTCAAGTTAACAATTACCCTGGGTAAAAATTTGCGGGGGGAAGAGCTAGAGTGAGCGGGGTTGTCTCATTTAGCAGGTTTGGCTGGATTTAGTCAATAATCCCCAAGTCAAGTTTAAGGGGGGAATTGTTAGGTAAACATGACTCGGGGTAGAGTCAATGTTGACTACGGTAAATAGTAGTGGTTTTGGGGCACATGGTATTGTGCACCCATGGTTTTGGCCCATGGTATTGCATGTAATGGAGCTTATAAAAGGCTAGGAAGACTTCATTGTGATGTAGGCCTGGAGGTGAGTGGTGAAGACTCACTTGGCCGGATTGGCCAGGGTTTTGGCCAATGTTTAATGAAATTT
This sequence comes from Pinus albicaulis, assembly GCA_034641835.2. Taxonomy (NCBI): domain Eukaryota; kingdom Viridiplantae; phylum Streptophyta; class Pinopsida; order Pinales; family Pinaceae; genus Pinus; species Pinus albicaulis. Next base: position 1,112,159,417 of record CM076584.1, read on the forward strand.
CATTGGTTGGGTTTTTCCTGGAGTTTGGGGTTTTCCCGGTTAAATATTTGTGTTTATGTTTTTGATTTGTTGCTGGATTCTTTATGTTTATTTCTCTCAGTAAATTGTTTATTTATGTTCTTTGGTAAATTTCTTAACATTTAAAAATTGCTAAAGGAGGAGGAAAGAACACCTTCAGACTGGAAAATTTGCAGGTTGATCTGCTCGATGCCCCTGTGAATGGGAAATTCTTAAAACCCTTTTTCCAGTATTGATTCAGGCCGAAAGTTCTGTTGTATGATATTGCACATTATTTAGTTGCTTGTATTATGATTTTTTTTGTTTTGAGTTGTCATGAAGAAATAAGAGAAGGTGTTGAGGAGTCATGTTCACAGAGAGAGGATAACAGATGGTCTGCAGATTTCTCGACACGTTCGAGGACAAACATGTTGTCCCCAAATGGAGCCAATGTTGTTATATCATTCACCACCGCCCTAGGAAACCTAAAAAGGGGGATCACCCAAAGCATAAAAGGGAGAAATACTTAAAGGAGCAGATGGGTTGATGTGAATGAAAATCCATATAAAAAGGGGACAAGGCATCATATATATATATTCTAGCCTTGCGGAAAGCTTTACAGGAAACAAAGGAGGATAAAGGTGCAAGACAGCTAGACAAGGCGGGACCAGCCCATGCTTCGAGCAGTCAAAGGAAGAAAGGCGCGTGAAGAGTTCCAGGGGAATCAAGGATGGAAGGGGGAAGGCGGAAGGACACCCCCCTAGAATGGTGATGACGTAGCATATGGTGGGACCCGAGATAGCTTCTTCGTCGGGTGATAGCCGCGGGCTTAGAGCCGCTACAAGACCCTGCCGGAATGCTTGGCGGGCCTGACCATGGAGACAGCTGGCGCTGTGAATGTAATGGTAAGGTAAGTCCTAGGACACAAGGTACATGACCAATACTGGTATTTAACCCGACGCGTGGTATACACCTAACCGAACTCTGATAACAAATAACCAGATGCCACGCTTCTTAGTGTCGGCGTCCTTATGACATCAGCCCTACAAGTGTCGTCCTAGCCTCATTTTTCGGGTAATCTAAAGTCGTTTAACCTTGCTCTGTTTTCACTGTGGTAAAATAATTTCTTTTACGGGATAGTGTATTGCCAAAGTTCGAGCACCCAGTACTAGGTCTACCAAGTCTCTTTCAACTTCCCTACATCGTTTTCTCCCGAACAGTTGCCTTACTGTGTAGGTATTCTGTCCCTCTTTCACTATCTAGTTTCCTTTCGCTTTTCATTTTCATAATAGTCATGGGTAGAATCAAGGTTAAGAAGTTGGAGCCCGAAACCCCTCAAGTTCGCGAGTCTAGGGCTACCCCTGGACCAGAGCCATTCATAGATATGCAAGCCCATATTCAAGACCCGCAATACCCTTTCCCTATCAGTAGCGTCAAGCCCGACATATTCAGGAAACACTTAGATACTAGGGATAAGTTCAGAGTTGTTCTGTCAGGATTATACTACCAAATTGCTCTGCCCGTCTACCCAGTTGTGGAACTCATATGTTGGCTTAGAGAAGCTTATGATGAGCACTGAGATATGTTCCTATCGACTCAAGGGAACAAGATTTTCAATATATCTACTAAGATTATCAGGAAAGCCCTCTGCTACCCCCCAGTTCGAATTACGTCACTTTCTCTGAAATGGCTTTATCTTGTCAATTCTCTAAGTTACCCTGGAGGCAGCAGAGCGATTTCATCGCTGCTATTTCTGATTCTCGCCTTACATTTTTCCCATCTTCTGAGTCAGTGCCTCTGAACACATTCAAAGAAGACCTACAGCCAACACTTGCTCTCATTGTGGGGTCTTTAGGTATAGAGGGGGTCAAGCGAGTCTCAAAGGAATGTGTAGCCATTTTATGGTTGATGTCACAGTTTGGTGTTGTTTTAGATATCCCTGGTTTCCTGGCCTCCGCCATTCAAATTCAGTTTTAATACCTCTCGGCCACCGGCCATTTTCGTTTCTGCTCCCTGGTGTTCTACCTCTTCCTCTTCCAACAGGCTAATAAGTTCAAGAGTTTGGGTCTAGAAATGTTTTCTAGGATAAATTCTCAACCAAGAACTATTTTTTACTGGAACCCCACAATGTATCAGTTGGCTAATGGCGTGGGTTATTCAAACTTCCTGAATGAATTCAGAGGATCTCTTAAGATGATAGTATGGGATGAAACAATAAGGAAATGAATTGGAATGACAAGGAAAACCTTCCAAGGTGACCACTTCGAAGTAAATCTAGGGACAGGATATGCCTTAAACCTCTATGATCAATACTCCTAATGAGGCTAACTCCGAAGACAACAATCCAGTAGTCTTCCTGACCACTTTCAGATAGTAGCAAACATTAAGTTCAAACACAGAGTGAAGTCTAAGATCAAAGAAAGACTTTTAACCTTATCTGCTTTTGGCATTCAACTCAAAGGGATCTTATAAAGGCTAACTGTTGGAAAAGGAACCTGGGGACAGGGCTAACTCTAAATCTCCCTGTTTCCTAATTCTTTCAGCTGAACCAAACAAGAACATCCAAGAAGAAAACTCTAAATTCATACATCAGTAAGCATGGGTAAACCAACATCTTTGACTGGTTAAATTATATTGAATTTTTTATAGATACACAATTAGCAGAAAACATAAAAATAAGAAAATGCAGCGAGCATTAGGGTACTTGCAGCAGTATATCCTAAGCTAAATTTATTTTTTTCTTATCAGAGAAGATGAAACATGATGTAAAACAGAGGGAAACAATAACAAAGAAAGAACACATCACCACTGATTTAGATCAGGATCCAATGAGCATGCTTGTCATATTAGAAGAGAAAAACCAGTCACATATGTCCTTGTCCAACAGCTTGATATCATCCAGAAATCATCTCCCAGCCTATTTACAACTACTTCTCACAGAACTCTAACTCGGTAGAATAGCTTACAATCAGTGTTTTTCAATAACCAACCCACATTTACAACGTATTTCTCATGCGTTCTTATAGATGAAAGAGTGATAGTAGTGGTAGATATGATTTAAATGACTCATTAAAATAGAGGGAGGAATGTCTTTCGAAGCCCATTTTGTTTTAATATCTTTACATTAACTTTCAGTACCCTTTAGATGAAATAATGGTCTTCGTCAGATTGATAATAACTCCAAGGGTATGTTCTTGGAGGTACTTTCCTGGCTGTAGTACTCTGTTTATCTTATGCGACAAGAAAGGGTGAAGATTTTCCTTTCAAGTCTTCCATGCTTTGTAACTAATGCACTGACAGTTTTTAGGACTTCTTGTCAGTATAGTAACTACTCTAGAGCTCGATGAAGAATAGAGAATGGGTAGGAGTGATTTGGTCCTTTCTTCAGTAAGAGGAATGTCCTGCTGATATATCCTCTGTGCTACTGTGATCAATGATTTATATTTAATCTGTGATGACTGTGGATTAGGCTTCTTAATCTTCAATATTATGCCTTTAACCCTTTTAAGATAATTCTTCCTCTACAATCTTGGCTCTGTGATAGTCTTTCTGTGCCAGGGTCGTGACTGTGAAAACAGTGTGAATTCACCACCTTTGAAACCTGCAAAAAACGAGAAACATGTTATAAAAACCAAGGGGAGTGAGGGAGGACTACTTCAGAGGCTCGTGGGGATGGAGGAGCAGTGGTGGAAAAAGGTGGATGCAACGAGAATGTGATGAAAAACCATGGCGGAAGGTGAAAACAGCTCTGATGGGAGCTTGGGGCGTCATGGGTTGTGGACCATTAGATCATAACGATCAACGATGATCTATGGTGGAGATTCGTTGACGAAGTTGTTTAGAGGATTAGATGAATGGTGGATGAGTGAAGATGCGATATAACGTGGGACGTTGGATTAGAATAATCGACGGTGGAGATCGGTGGATGGAGTCGTTTGAGAGGTTAGATGAATGAAAAATGGATGAAGGCGATATTATATCAGGGTCGTTGGATTAGAACAATCAACGGCTAGGATCGCCCGATGGAATCATTTGGGAGAATAGATTAAAAGTAAACGAAGGGGGCCACGATGCAATGTGGGCCGTTAGATCAAAACAATCAATGGCTATGATTAACAATGGAAATGACGTTGCGAAGGGAAGTAAGGCAGAAAACCGAAGTGGTATTCGCATAACCAAAGGGGGAAAGTGGAAATTCCCAAAAAAAATGTGATTCCATACACTGATCGCCACGTGGATTTCTAAAACCGCCCATTTCACGTAATTTTGAAACATTAACTCTTGGGCGCAAAAATTATGCGAAATTCATTTTCAGTCGTTGGATGATGGGCGGAAGATCTGATGGTGCGGGAGAAATGTGACATATGGTTAGATGCACGGGTGAAAGGAGGCAGGGTCCATTCCTGAGGTCAATGCGAACCGTCGGATTGTGAGGATCGACGGTCGAGATCTGTCGATGGGGGAGAATGAGAAGGGTGGGGTTTGAAGAGCAGAAGTAATGTGGACCATCCGATCAAACTCGATCAACAATGGAGATTTAATCGGAGGTCGGGATGGTGGAGGATTACTTGAGGGACGAGCGCGATGTGAAGAAGCGCGAACCGTCAGATCTGGCGGAATGAATGGCTGGGATTAAATCACATCGGAGAAAAAGAAAGAGACCAAAGCACCGGGGTCTTTGAGTTTGCGATGTGCGATTAAGTGTTGGTCGTCGGATCAGAGGGGAGATCAACGGTCGGGATTGATCGGAGGGTGTAATGACGGAGGGCCTATGAGTGGAGCGCGATGAGATCCTGGCCGTTGGTTCTTGTGGATTCAACGGTCTAGATCAAATTGGCGGATGCGATGACGGGGGGCTACGAGCGAAGTGCGATTGAATCCTGGCCGTTGGTTCTTGTGGATTCAATGGTCTAGATCAAATCAGCGGATGCGATGACGGGGGGCTGCAAGTGAAGCGTGATTGAATCCTAGTCATTGGTTCTTGTGGATTCAACGGTCCAGATCAAATCGGTGGATGCAATGATGGGGGGCTACGAGCGAAGCGCGATTGAATCCTGGCCGTTGGTTCTTTTGGATTCAACGGTCCAGATCAAATCGGTGGATCGGAGGAGAAAGAGGCTCATCGCACCGAAGTTTTGAAATAAATGTTTAACAAAGAAACTATAAACCTCGATTGCGATTGTGTGATGGGAGCTAGCTCCTGGTTGTGGGATGAGGTCACATGCGGAAAAGGGGCTAGGGATATGGCCGAAAGGGGCTTAAGGCCTAAATGCTGAAAAGTGGCTTTTTAGGCCAAAATGAAGGTTTTTCAAAGGGTTTTGAGGGTTCCGATAAGATTAAAAAAGAGGTTTTAAAACTTATCAAAGGGAAATCATGAAGGAAATGAAAGAAAATGAAGTATGAATGAGGGAAAATGGGGAAGATGGAGGCCTTTGAAAACAGTTTCTTTCATAAACAGCAGGGTTCATTAATGGAAACAGCAGTGAAGATTCTTTAAAGGATAGAAGACACATGGAGGCTTCAAGAATGATAGATTTACAAAGGAAATGTTTCTCTTGAAGGCTCAGAAACATATTTAGCCACCTGTTTGCTTTGACAAAATATTATAGGTGGCTAATAGTGGCTCCACATGGGGATGGCATCTTCTTGAAGATGTCAAGAATCTCATAAATAATCCTTGGAAGTAGGCCAGATGCCTGGTACTTGACCATCTTTTTCTTCTTTGATCAGTTGTTACAAACATGATGGATATTATGTCAGCAACAATACTTCCCCAAACAATCTACCTACCCATCCTACTGTGCTAACATCTTTTCTTCAAGGTGCATTTAGACTTGCAGACCTTTCACATCATCATTTTTTATTGAAAGAAAAAACTAATCTAATTCTACCCTTATTCCTCCATGAGACTAGATTAAACAGTTGGACTCATAGCTTCTCTACCTAAACTAATATCTGGCAGGATTAAACTTTCTGTCAGATTTTCATTCTCTATATTCTAAAACAGAAATTTAAATGCAGACAAATCAGGATTAGATTGTCTGATTTGTTGTGGGTCAATGGCATAAAGACAAGCTACACATGAACTGAACTTTGCAGAAAACTTAAACAAAATTGTGAAGGCTTTGAAATTCTGAAAATTAAGATCATCCTTCTTTCCTTTCTTGTGACTTAGGTTTTGAGCTATTTAGAGTCACCTTTCTTTCTTCATTCCAACTCTGATTTTGATCTTGTTAGAGCTGTTTATTCTTCCTTTATTTGTTGGTTCATGTTTTAAGCATGTTAGAACTAGCCTTTCACTTTCCCTGGCTCAGGTTTTGATCTGATTTGAGCCATTCTTTTGGAACTTCATAGGTTCAAGATTTGAGTTTTTTTTAACCTTTCCTTTATATTTTTTGTTTATTTTTCCTTTTCCAAAAAAAACAAAGCAATGGTTTTTACAATGGAAGTGGTAACTTAAACTGAAAATTAGCAGAAATAATGCTTGAGCATCCTGCCGTTGACAGGACCCCCAAACAGATCTGTACCATCCAATTCTTGCAGAAAAAATGCATTGGGACCAATGGCAGATTGAATGATGTAAGGGCCTTGCCATAAACTGTCAAAATTTCCATGCTTACCCTTATCTTCTCTCCTAGAGTCCCATTTGAGTACCTTGTCCCCAATTTTGAAATCACAAGCCTTTGTCCTTTTATCAAACAGTTTTTTGATGTTCTCTTGCACTTTCTGAGCTCTGTTGTAGACTTCTTCCCTTGTTTGCTGGAGATGTATGGTCTGATTGATCCTCCTTACCATATTATCTTCCTCTGACTGTATTTATTGGACCAATTTTATCACTGGTACTCCAAAACTGGTATGGAATACTGCATCTGCTCCATAAACTAGCTGATAGGGAGACATTCCAATGGATTTCTTTGTTGTCAATATGTCTGCCCATAAAGCATGCACTAACTTATTATGCCACGATTTCTTATTTTCTTCAAGTAGCTTCTTGATGATGGTCACCAAACTCTTATTTGATGATTCTGCTAGCCCATTACCCTGAGGGTAATAAGTAGTACAATGACCAAGTGCAATCTGATACCTGTGACAAAAATCAATCATCTTTTTGGAACCAAATGCAGTAGCATTATCAGTGATAATTTTCCTAGGGCAGCCAAATCTAGATAGGATATGGTCTTCAAGGAACTTTATGATAACTGAGTCTGTGGCATTCCTAGAAGGGATGGCCTCTATCCATTTGGTGAAATAGTCAGTGGCTGTGAGTATCCATCTATGTTGGGCAGATGAAGCAGGATGGATTTCCCCTATGATGTCTAGGCCCCACTGTTGAAAAGGAGATTCAACAGTGATTGGTTGTAAAGGTAGAGGAAGGATTTTTCTTTTGCCCTCAAAGATTTGGCATTTGTGGTACGGAGCTATCATTTTGTGGACATCTTGGAAGAGGGTGGGCCAGTAATAGCCAGCTCTAAGGATTTTATTGGCAGTGGTTTTCCAGTAGAGATGGCCTCCACACTCTCCTTCATGAAACTCATGCTTGATCCTCTCTGAATCAACTTCAGGCAAACATTTAAGCAATAAACCATTGGCATTTTTCCAATATAAAGATTCATTTAAAATGCAATAATTTCTAGCTTTCAATTTTAAAAATCTTGCCTTTGTCTTAGATAAATCAGGAGGGGCATTGAGATTGGTAAGCACATACAAAATATCAGCATACCAAGGTGAGTTTTGGAATTGTTCTTCAACAGTGAGAGCTGTTAATCCTTCATGTTCATCCAATGCATCTACCATGTTTATTTCAAGGGCTTGTAAGTTAGATTCAGCCATCAATTGTGCTAATCCTTGACCCTTGATGAGCTTAGTGGGTTTGATTTCCAAATCATATTCTAGTATCACAGCAATCCACTTGCCTCTTTTTCCATCTGGATCTTGTGAAAAAATGTCTTTCACCACTATATTAGGCACAAAGGCAATAATATGGGAATGTAAAATATATACTCTGAAATCCTTCAAGGCCTTTACCAAAGCATAGGCCTATTTTTCCATGATATTATATTTCAGAGGTGCATCTCTTAATGCCTTGCTAAAAAATGCAATTGGCTGCTCTTGTCCCTCTAGATTTTTCTGCAATAGGACAACAGCCACAGTGTGTTCTAATGCAAATGAGAATGTAAGGAAATATTTAGTAAAATCTGGGCTGATGAGAACTGGTGCTCGGGTGAGTGCATGTTTTACCAGTTCAAAATACTTCTTGGCTTATAGAGTCCATTTAACTCCTACTTCTTTCTTTAGCATGTTTGTCATGTTTCTAAGTATTTATGCTAGGTTGGGTATAAACCTCCTCAAGAAATTAATCTTCCCAATAAAGGACTGCAATTCCTTGATGTTTCTTGGGTGGCTAATCTACAATATTCCCTCAACCCTTTTTGGGTCTATTTTAATCCCCTTTTCAGATATGATATGACCAAGAAGTTTGCCTTCTCGGAGACCAAAAACTGTCTTTTTTGGATTTAAAGATAGCCCAAACCTTCTGCATTTCTCAAAGACTTTTCTCAAATGTTTAAGGTGCTCTTCATCAGTTTTGGAATAAACTATAATGTCATCAAGGTAAATTACAATGAAGTACCCTATTTCTTATGAGAATGCAATGTCCATGGCTCTTTGAAAGGTGGCACCAGCATTCATCAATCCAAAAGGCATTTTCACATACATGAAAGTGCCCCAAGGAGTGGTGAAGGTTGTTTTAAGTTGATCTTCTGGGAGCACTAAGACCTGGTTTTACCCTAAAAATCCATCTAACAGATAAATCCTCTTAGAACCAACTACCCTTTGTAGGATGTGTTCCATTTTGGGCAAGGGGTAATTGTCTTTTAAGGAGGCTCTATTTAAGTTTCAAAAATCAATGCACAGCCTTATTTCTCCTGTCTTTTTCCTTATAGCCACAAGTTTGGATACCCAATCTGAAAACCTCACAGGGACTATGATTCCAGCTTCATACATTTTCTTAATTTCTTTTTCTACCAGGGGTAACTGTACAGGGTTTATTCTGCGCAGCTTTTGCCTAAAAGGTTTCTGGTTTTCTTTCAATGGAATCTTATGCTGGATGATCTTTGTGTCATAGGCCTTCAAATCTTCATAGCTCCAAGAAAAAACATCAACAAACTCTTTAAATAAATCAATGTATTTATGTTTGATATGTGTTGGCAAGGTTTTAGATAATTTGATCATTTTAGGCTTGTCCTTGTTGCCTATATTGCATTCTTCAACATCAGATTCAGTGGGTTCTATAGTGGGCTTCTTTGCCACATCATTAAAATCAAAGAGGTCCTCAAGGGGTGTTAGTCCTCTAGGTATACTTTTGTCTTTGGACTGCAGGGCCTCTATGTCTTCCTTATCTGTGTTCTTGTATTCTTATGTTTGGTTTCCAAACTCTCTGGTCAGCATGTTTATTTCTGTAGTAGGGAATGGTTTTTCTTTATTAGTAGGCTCTTTATCTAAACTGTCTTCACTGAGCCTAGAGTTAGAATCAGGTAATTCAAACTCATTCCTAGAGAGTAGGAAATCCTCTATCTGTTTGTCACCTTCAAAGACCTGCCAATATTTTTCATTATCTGGTATTGTTGGTCTGTATTTTGTTTGGACAATTATTTGTTTGTCACTAAGTGGTCTCTGAGATGAACTAGCAGCACAGGCCAATCCATTTGCAAGTATGTTTTGACTTCTAGGGACAAACACAAGTTCATATTCTACAAATGTTTTCAAAAGATCCATGGCATCATTTCTATATGCCCTTAATCTGGGATGTCTTGCAGTGTACTCTCCATTTATTTGTTTGATGACCAGTTCTCAGTCTCCATGAACCACTATCCTCTCAGCCCCTAGTTTTTTCAATAGATGCAACCCTAAGAGGAGAGCTTCATATTCTGCTATGTTGTTTGTACATTTGAAATTTAGCTTGAAGGCATGACTCTCAATATAATTATTTTCAGTATTGTGCAACCATACCCCAGCTCCTGCACTCCTTCTAGTGCAAGACCCATCAAATCTCATGCTCCATAGAGGATTTTTTGCAGATTTGTCATCAGTTTCCCCCTTAATGTCTTCTTGTTTCTTAAGGTTAGCAGGCTGATGGGTAATCTGCTCTCTACAGTCTTGGTTCTGATTTTCTAACTCTGCAGATTGTTCAAATGTTTCTCTCTTGTTTTCCTCTATATCCAGAGCTGCCATTATGTTTAGATTTGTGGGCTCTACTCTGCTATTTGAACTTTTTCTCTCTAGCTCTTGCTCATCTGTAAACTCATCATTGTAAAGGATAAAAGGGTCTAGGTCTGTACGGACAGATTAAAGAGGGGAATTTTATGGTTTCTCTGGGCTGCTTACCATAAATTTCATGTGTGCTTCCCTATATAGTCTTCTAAGCTGGCTGAAAACAGGGATAGTGGTATATGTCATGTCATTTGCATTGTACCCTGCAGCTTGGCACCCCATGATCTTGACAGCAACATGCCATACGTAGGAGGTACATCAGCCACTACAACATCCATTACCATGCACTTGGCTAGGATTTGGGTCCAATTTACACAGAGATCTTTGATCAGGCCCAAACACTTCACTCTGCTAGAGTCAAAAGAATATAAATCCTTATATGGTTTGGTTATCTCTAGGCCTAATTTTTCCATGATCATTTTTGGCATGAGGTTGTGTGAAGCTCGTGAGTCATGCATAGCATTATGTAGAATTTTTTCATGGATATTTAGGCTGACATAGAAAGGAGGCACTACCCCTTCCTAAAATTCCCTTCAATTTTTGGGCCAAACAAGAGAGCTAGTTGATCATCATTTAAGTTGACAGTGTCATTGTTTTCTCCTAAGTTTAAAGCTTTCAAGATTTGACATTTATATCCATTTTGGGTGGCCAACTCAGTGAGAGGGATAGAAATTTTGATTTTGGCTATTTCATTCTCCAGATTGAAAGGAGACTGACTCTTTGAAAGGTTCAATTATGTTTTGTTGGTCATTGTTTTATTGGCAAAATCAGCTTGTTGATTTTCACTATGTACATTGGTTGAAACTATTTTTTCAGGAGAATTAGTTGTAATGCTAGTGTTGCTAGTTTCTTTACTTGGTTTCTCAATGGTTTGGATGTCTTTGTCCTTGTTTTTGCCAAAACTCTCAGCTGATGTTTTGTTGCTTTCTGCAGTCCCTTTAGGAGTCTTTTCAAGTCTTTTCTTAATAGTGATTTCAGAGGTTTTTTGTTTGGGAGCTTCTGGGTTTTTTTTACTTCTGAGCTCATATTGTTCTCGAACCTGCATGATGGCATTCTCGAATCCTAACCTATAGTCTTCAGATTCTAACCCTTCCTCATCCCAATGTGTGCATGAGGTCTGGTTGTCTTCTGTGAAAAAGGTGTGATATTGGTTATCCACTTCCACCATGTTTATAATAATTCCCTCTGATTCTTTTACTATTCCCTCATCCTCATCAAGGAAATTTTCTTGGAATGGAGGTATGATTTGTTGGTCAGAATCCCTTTGTCTATTGGGAGGAGTGTTTCTCCTAAATCTTTGGTTCTGGTTTTGAGACTGATTTCTATTCTGATTACTGACTTGGACAACCATTTTCTCCATCATTCTTTCTAGCCTATTCATGTTTTTGGCTAGATCATCATATTTGGGATCAGATGTAAAAGTTGTGGTGTCTTCCCTATAGGTTACCTTATTTTCAGCCCTCATCCTAGCTCTTTTTTCAATTAAGTTTGCATCTACACTCACAGCTCCCTTCTGCATATCTTCTAGAGTTATATAGTCTCTCTCCCTTAGTTGATAGGCCCTGTCAGCATCAAAACCCTCACGATATTTCACTAAGGAAATTCCTTGGGGAGGTTTCATGTGGGATGGAAGAGCATTGTAGACACTATTAAACCTGGTGGAGTAATCATGAACACTCTCTCCCTGATTTCTCTTAAGACCCTTATACTCTGCCAATATTTGTAGAGGGTTTCTTTTGATTTCCCATTTGTTTATAAAAGCTTGATGTAAATATGGAAGGTCATTGATGCTATTAGGAGTTCAGCCTTTAAACCACTTTTTTACTTCTCCTCCTAAACTTTGAGAAAATATTCTCATCTTAATGGTCTCATCTTCTATTTCCATATAATCAAAATCATATTCCATCCTATATACATGGTGTTGAGCTGTGGTAGATTCTTTTCCAGTGAAATGGGGAATTTTAGACTGATAGTCATTTAGCAAAGGAGATAGAGGTTGTGGCAACACTAGGGGAGCATACCATGCTTCCATGATAGTGTTTTGTGAGGGGAAAAGAGTGGCTTGGACAGCAGGTATGTGGACGACAAAAATGCTTGGACTAGCAACAAACTGTTGAGCAAACTTAGGGTGAGAGACACCCAGGTTATGAATGAAGTGGATGTCGGGAGGTGTTGATGGAGGGGTTTCTCTGTCACTAATATTTTGACCACTATGCAGTGGTGAACTTGGAGGCTCAAAGTATGTCTGATCCATACCACTGAATGACTTAGTTCTTGGCAACTTACTTGGTAAATCTAAGTCAAATTGAGTATCTGATAGAGCTGCAAGGTTTTCAGGTGCTAAGTTAGCTCTATGAATGGGTCTGACAATAGTTGGATCCCTAGATGTGAAATACTTCCTAAGAATGCTCTCTGGATTGTCAACTATTTCAGGAGGATTTAGATCAGGATAAGCTCTGGTATGGATTGTTCTTGAAGCCAATATGTTAAGTAAAATAATCTTGAAGAGGCAGATTATCCTTAAACCAAGAAGCTTAATCCCATGTGTTTCCTTTGGTATGGATGATGTTGTGATGAAACTGGTCTCCCAGTGGAGTATTGCGAAAACAGAGATAATCAGCAGGCCTACTGATCACCAGTGGAGTCTTTTGGTCATTTAGGAACTGTGGAGACGCCAAGTGGAGGGTTTAAAATGTTTTGAGGTAGGCTATTGTCCACCATCAGCAATCTATACCAAATCGAGGCTAATTGGTCTTGTCCCTAGCAGAGTCGCCATTACGTTGTGGTTCCTGTGATTTGGCAAATTTGGCAATACCAAATGACAAGACAGCATCAAACCACTTTGGGATCTCAGGATCTAGCCCTCCTGGATCCAGAGAGGGATCTCTCTATAAAGGTAAAGAAATGTATATCTTTGATGTTCAATTTAAGGTGTTAGGCTAGTTATAGGGCACAATGGGTTTATGTTTTGTTTGTTCGGTTGGGAAACATGAAATAAGGGTTTAGTATAAGGTAAAGAAATGAGTAGAGAAGGATTTTCGGCAATGGGGAGATAATTCAAAGAGAACACAAGTCCATTGGGCAATGGGGTCATAAAAGGGTTTACTTGCAATTCAAATATCCAAGGCTTTAAAAGGGCTAGTCATCTATATCAGAGGATCTCTTAAGATGATAGTATGGGATAAAACAATAAGGAAATGAATGGGAATGACAAGGAAAACCTTCCAAGGTGACCACTTCGAAGTAAATCTAGGGACAGGACATGCCTTAAACCTCTATGATCAATACTCCTAATGAGGCTAACTCCGAAGACAACAATCCAGTAGTCTTCCCAACCAACATTAAGTTCAAACACAGAGTGAAGTCTGAGATCAGAGAAATATTTTTAACCTTCTCTGCTTTTGGCATTCGACTCAAAGGGATCTTAGAAAGGCTAACTATTTGAAAAGGAACCTGGGGACAGGGATAACTCTAAATCTCCATGTTTCCTAATTCTTTCAGCTAAACCAAACAAGAACATCCAAGAAGCAAACTCTAAATTCATACATCAGTAAGCATGGGTAAACCAACATCTTTGACTGGTTAAATTATATTGAATTTCTTCTTAGATACACAATTAGCAGAAAACATAAAAATAATAAAATGCAGCGAGCATTAGGGTACTTGCAGCAGTATATCCTAAGCTAAATTTATTGTTTTCTTATCAGATAAGATGAAACATGATGTAAAACAGAGGGAAACAATAAAAAAGAAAGAACACATCACCACTGATTCAGATCAGGATCCAATGAGCATGCTTGTCATATTAGAAGAGCAAAACCAGTCACATACGTCCTTGTCCAACAGCTTGATATCATCCAGAAATCATCTCCCGGCCTATTTACAATTACTTCTCACATAACTCTAACTCGGTAGAATAGCTTACAATCAGTGTTTTTCAATAACCAACCCACATTTACAATGTATTTCTCATGAGTTCTTATAGATGAAAGAGTGATAGTAGTGGTAGATAGGATTTAAATGACTCATTAAAATAGAGGGAGGAATTTCTTTCGAAGCCCATTCTGTTTTAATATCTTTACATTAAATTTTGATACCCTTTAGATGAAATAAGGGTCTTCGTCAGATTGACAATAACTCCAAGGGTATCTTTTTGGAGGTACTTTCCTAGCTGTAGCACTCTGTTTATCTTCTGCGACAAGAAAGGGTGAAGATTTGCCTTTCAGGTCTTCCATGCCTTGTAACTAATGCACTGACAGTTTTTAGGACTTCTTGTCAGTATAGTAACTACTCTGGAGCTCGATGAAGAATAGAGAATGGGTAGGAGTGATTTGGTCCTTTCTTCAGTAAGAGGAATGTCCTGCTGATATATCCTCTGCGCTGCTGCGATCAATTATTTGTATTTAATCTATGCTGACTGTGGATTAGGCTTCTTAATATTCAATATTATGCCTTTAACCATTTTCAGATATTTATTCCTTTGCAATCTTGGCTCTGTGATAGTCTTTCTGTGCCAGGATCGTGACTGTGAAAACAGTGTGAATTCACCACCTTTGAAACCTGCAAAAAACGAGAAACATGTTATAAAAACCAGGGGGAGTGAGGGAGGACTGCTACAGAGGCTCATGGGGATGGAGGAGCAGTGGTGGAAAACGGTGGATGCAGCGAGAATGTGACGAAAAACCATGGCGGAAGGTGAAAACAGGTCTGATGGGAGCTTGGGGCGTCGTGGGTTGTGGACCATTAGATCAGAACGATCAACGGTGATCTATGGTGGAGATTCATCGACGAAGTTGTTTGGACGATTAGATGAATGGTGGATGAGTGAAGATGCGATATAACGTGGGCCATTGGATTAGAATAATCGACGGCGGAGATCGATGGATGGAGTCGTTTAAGAGGTTAGATGAATGAAAAATGGATGGAGGTGAGATTAGATCAGGGCCGTTATATTAGAACAATCAACGGTTAGGATCGCCCGATGGAATCATTTGGGAGAATAGATGAAAAGTAAACGAAGGGGGCCACGATGCAATGTGGGTTGTTAGATTAGAACAATCAACGACTGTGATTAACAATGGAAATGACGTTCGGAGGGTGGTAAGGCAGAAAACCGGAGTGGTATTCGCGTAACCAAAAGGGGGAAAGTGGAAATTCCCAAAAAAAACGTGATTCCATACACTGATCGCCACGTGGATTTCTAAAACCGCAAATTTCGCGTAATTTTGAAACGTTAACTCTTGGGCGCAAAAATTATGCAAAAATCATTTTCAGTCATTGGATGATGGGCAGAAGATCTAACGGTGCGGGAGAAACGTGACATAAGGTTAGATGCACGGGTGAAAGGAGGCGGGGTGTAGAAATTTGAATAACTGATATATTATTCACCGAGATTCTCCTGATCACACACTATTTTAACTTCATGCACAATACAGAATCTCTTCTACCATTGATCATCACATGCAGAAATTAAATCAATTGCATGCACACATTAAAACCATAAAAATTCACACATATGAACACAGTATGTAATGGGAAAGCTTAAAGCTGAAAACCCCCAACTATCTGTATATTATATATGTCATAGATATCATGTAACAATCATCATACAAAGCTCCTCACAAGCTCTCAGTATAATCTCCACTTGTTACACACTAATCAGGCCCGATCTTGCAAATCCCATGCACCGATCTTTGCCAGCCTTTAGCCTGCCTCTACTGCGCAATCCCTGCTGAAGAATGCCTCTTGATGAGAATTAATTACCCCAGCCTTGCTCACGTAGTCTTTATAGGCATCTCTACTAAGTGTTGGATGCAAACCATGCATCACTTATAGTCACACTTTCCCTTTCACCTATCTTTGCACTGGTCTCCACTGAAACTATCCATGCACTGAAGTTAACTGATGTATTCTTTAGTTGATTAATGAGTTTATAATTAGTGAATTAATTAATAATTAATTCACACCACTCTTCACTAATTGTATCAATCAGTTAAACTAGATACAAATAGCTCAACTATGTTTAGATTAGTTAAACTGAACACAACTCCATTAACTTCCTCAATCAACTCCACCAAACTCTCTCACATGAGTTCTAACTGAAGTATCCATGCAATAGCTCCACATAACCCTTAGGAATAGCGTAATTCCTTCTGTCAACTCCTGTGCCACATTTTTCCACTTAAATTAAGTGCTCCAACAGAATAATATAATGTTTAGAGTCCAAATATTATTAAGAGCTAATAATATTCGACATATCTATTTTTAGACTGGAAATCTAAAAATAGATTCCGCCCAATATGTCTAAAAATAGAAGTCCATCTATTTTTTCCAACTTGACCAACCATCCAAAAATAGCATCCCGCAACCTATAGAACATGATCCATATGTCTAAAAATAGACTTTGCGACAAAAATCACATGTGTGGCCCCCACCTAGTTTAGGTGATCACTTTCCAACTAGGATCAGGAATGATGTTTCAGGATGCCTCCTTCACTGTTTCTTGTTGCAATATTCAACATGGGGTCCATTGCTGAGGTGAATGCAAGCCGTCAGATTGTGAGGATCGACGGTCGAGATCTGTCGATGGGGGAGAACGAGAAGGACGGGGTTTGCAGAGCGGAAGTAATGTGGACCGTCCGATCAAACTTGATCAATGGTGGAGATTTAATCAGAGGTCGGGATGGTGGAGGATTACATGAGGGACGAGCACGATGTGATGAAGCATGAACCGTCAGATCTGGCGGAATGAACGACTAGGATTAAATCGCATCGAAGAAAAAGAAAGAGGCCAAAGCACCGGGGTCTTTGAGTTTGCGATGTGCGATCAATGGTCGGGATCGATCGGAGGGTGTAATGGTGGAGGGCCTATGAGCGGAGCACGACTAGATCCTGGCCGTTGGTTCTTTTGGATTCAACGGTCCAGATCAAATCAGCGGATGCGATGACGGGGGGCTGCGAGCGAAGCGCGATTGAATCCTAGCCATTGGTTCTTGTGGATTCAATGGTCTAGATCGAATCGGCGGATGTGATGACGAGGGGATGTGAGCGAAGGGCGATTGAATCATGGTCATTGGTTCTTGTGGATTCAACGGTCCAGATCAAATCGGCAGATGCGATGACGGGGGGCTGCGAGCGAAGCGCGATTGAATCCTGGCCGTTGGTTCTTGTGGATTCAACGGTCCAGATCAAATCGGCGAATCGGAGGAGAAAGGGGCTCATCGCATCGAAGTTTTGAAATAAACGTTTAAAAAAGAAACTGTAAACCCCGATTGCGATTGCGCGATGGGGGCTAGCTCATGGTCGTGTGATGAGGTCACATGTGGAAAAGGGGTTAGGGCTAGGGCCGAAAGGGGCTTAAGGCCTGAATGCTGAAAAGTGGCTTTTTAGGCCAAAATGAAGGTTTTTCAGAGGGTTTTGAGGGTTCCGATAAGATTAAAAAAGAGGTTTTAAACCTTATCAAAGGGAATTCATGAAGGAAGTGAAAGAAAATGAAGTATGAATGAGGGAAAATGGGGAAGATGGAGGCCTTTGAAAACAGTTTCTTTCATAAACAGCAGAGTTCATTAATGGAAACAGCAGTGAAGATTCTTTAAAGGATAGAAGACACATGGAGGCTTCAAGAATGATAGATTTACAAAGGAAATGTTTCTCTTGAAGGCTCAGAAACATATTTAGCCACCTGTTTTCTTTGACAAAATATTATAGGTGGCTAACAGGGAGAAGCATTGGTCGGAATTGGAGGGATATGTAGACAAATATCATACTCAGTTTTCTGCCGAGATTGATATGGATAAAGAACAATTGCTGATGACCATGACTAAAGTGGTACTAGATCCAGAGGCTGGGACTACCAGCTACAGAGCTCTGGAGGTGGCAGTAAATATGTCACAATTTCCCTCGATTGATAAGTGCAATATGTTCTAGTGTTTTGGTGATATGCTAAAGGATGAGGTTGTGAAGCTCTCCCTCACTCTAAGGAAGCTCCAAACCAAGTACAACCAAGTGGTTGAGAACCTTAGAGTGGAGAATACTAATGCCTGGGCACTCTCAAATGACCTACAAAGTCTTCAAGTTGTTGTGAAGGGCAAAGGGAATGATAAAACAGATCCTTAGGGTCATGCCATCTCAGATTTGCAGAAACAGGTTGCAGCCCTAAAGCATAAACTGAATATGCCTGGTTTTCAGCACGTACAAACTACCAAATAAGCCCAGATAGAAAAGGATAAGGCTGATCTAGCAGACTCCCTTGCCAAGGAGAAGGAAGAGAGGGCTAAAATTTCTAGCGAGATGACTGCCCTCCAGCAGAAGATGGACGAGTTGCAGAAAAACTGGGATGCACATGTATGCTCCACACCACCTCCTGAAGGATCCATCTCACTCTCGGAACAACTAACCACAGTGCTAGCTGAACTTAAAGTAGCAGAGAATCAGGTTCAGACGGCACAACAGAAGTTCCATGAGCTCGAGGCCTACCTCAAGGAGAATTCCAAAAAGGTAGCGACTCTACAGAAAGAAATAGAAGAGGGGAAACAAGAGAAGCTACAACAGGAGTATACTCTCGGGGACCTTACGAGCCGGATGATAGGAAATATCACCCTTTTGGATGCCTGATGCTTAATTTGGATAGAAATCATCACGAAAGTAAAGAAGCGTTGGGCCTTCCTAACCTTAATTGAAGAAAATAAGGCCACGGTTTCTCAATTCAGAAGAACTCTACATGAAAGGCTCACGGATGCTGCAACTGAGGCTGGAATTGCCAGAAGGTATATTTCCTTCTTAAATGATGCAAGCCCACAAGAATTGGCCAACCAGGGAATCAATGACAGGTTTAAGGAGGTAGCAGAATGCAGAAGGGTGATGGAAAAGAAATCCATGCGCAACCTTGCACTGGGCAGTTTAGAACAGATGGCGACGAGTCTGGAGCAATTTGATGCAGAATGGATAGAAGTAACGTGTGTTGGCCTCCCATCGTGTTGGGAGCCTGCAAATGCTGTACTTCAACCGTTACAAGTTTACGAGTGCAAACTAGCAGAGGTGATTTATCAAACAGATATATCATCTTAGAAGACCACTCGGCTTAAGACCGAAACAATAATTTTTGCACTCGGTAACGAATTCTCTCTCCTCTATCAGGTTAAAAAACGGTTTCCCACTCGGGCTAATTATGTTGAACTAACAGAAGTGCACACTTTGGTCGACGCTTTCGTGGCGATACTTGGTCCTGCAACTGACACTTGGCAGAGGTGTAGAGATCATGAAAGTTCATCAGTCATTACGTTGGCATCCCTGTCAACTCCATCTTCCAAATAGAAATCCAGCTCGTCTACAAATTCAGTACCACCTCCCTCAGCACCAGCTCCCACTCAGCCACACCAAAAACAATGACACTCATGATTGGGCCTACGTGGCCCCTTATTTTATTTTCTTTTACTTTTACTTTCGAGTGAGATTCATATTTCACTCTTACATTCTTACTTTCCGTTAGCAAGTTGTTTTTTATTTCCATTAGAAATGGCTTTAAGCCCACTTTTTAATATGATGGGAGGCGTTCTACCCCATCATCAATTTTGATTTTTGATTAAGACTTGAAAATGCACATAGGCATGCGGAAAAGATATTTTTCCAAAATATCTTTCCGCATATAGAAGATCAAAATGTTATAAAAGCAGTGGAGAAAGGCATATGAAAGGTTCCAGATTTTCTGAAAGACTCACTAGCTCAAACACTCTGTATATGTATTTTTGTATGAATTCGATAGTTGATGTTGAAGATCCTGTTGGGATTCAGTAATAGAATATTTTGCTGGAATTGGGGATTCCACTTGAGATGATTTACAGTTTGTAACCCTTTTCCTTGTTCTTAATATAAATGTTCATTTCATATCTCTCCATACTTCTGGTGTCTTATGTTCTCGAATGCGAGTGCTCCCATGTTTAAATGTGAATTTATCATAGCAGATACTCATATTTACTCATATATAGCGCTTTAAATATAGCTCAGGCATAACACCATGTTCATCTCTATATTTCTTTCGTTGTTCTACTAATAATAACTATTCAGATTCTTATCCTAGAATAAGCCCAGTTATAGTTAATATCTCATCTCATTTTCTGCCATAGTCTTCGCTCACTTATAACTTGATCACTGTATGTTCATTTCACAAGTGGCCCCCTTTACAACACTATGTTTTAAAGCTATCTGATGCATTTACTTATTGAGTTTCATATTCAGTCTCTGCAGTTTCCGTCTTGGCTGTGATTACATTTAGAGTCTTGGTCCCATTTTTACCAAAGAAATTTATTCGTTGATAGTAGCATGAGAGCCCAGTCTTTTCAACTGTAATCAGTTGAGTCATATGCTCCTTGAATTTAAGATGTCCTAGGCACTGGTCTTTATACAACTCAAGGTTGTCTCTAGGAGTGACAACACCAGGTATAAATGAAAATCCTTCTCGTGATGATCTTTTCCACAAATCCAATAGTACAATGATTCTCTACCACACCTTTAATCTCTTGCTATCTAGCCTGAAGTCCATGTCCCTTCTCAGTTGCATTGAAATTCTTGTAAGGAGCCACATTTTTCTTTCTCCCGTGCATCTTGAGGTATCCCCCACTTCTGAGGCAATTTTCCTTTATCCTTCTAATTCCCCTTTCCAATCCATCTTATGCCTAGAATTATGGTTCGATTGCTCATAACAATTCTTCAATTCCCCAATGACTTCCTCTAATGACCAAGGCTCATCATACTCAATATGATCCTTGAATGTTAATGGTAGTCCACTTATGAACCTTTGGAACATTGTCTTCTCATCCTTGAGGTAAGGAACATACCTCAACATCAACAAAAACTTAGTGGTGTACTATTCATCTGTCATAGAACCCATCTTCGGCTCATAGAACTCCGTGGCCATTCCATCATAGTATCTCTCAGACAAGTACTTCTTTCTCGAGGGTCTTTTAAAATCATGCCAACTCAATGCTTCCACCTTGATGCCTCTGATATGCTTCACATCTTCCCACCAGATATTTTTTTTTTCCTTTGGGACTGAAAATAACTATCCTAGCCTTCATATTCTTTGTATAGTATTGTAATTTGAAGAACATCTTCATCCCAATCACCCATGCTTATGCATCTTCAGGTTTATTCATCTCTCCATAAAATGTAGGATATTTGGCTTTATTTATCTCATCTATAAATTATCCCCTCTCCCTCCTACTATAAGGATGATGACAGTGATGAAAATGATGTCTCTTTGAACAAGAACTATAATAAATCCCATAAGCACTACCTCTCCTATCAAGTGTATCCAACCATCTGCCACCTCTGATTGTATCATCTTTGTCCAACCTGTATCCTATTGGGACCTACTACCATATGCCCCATGAGTATTTTCCTCATTTCCATGATTGATCTATGGTTCTCAATGTCTCTGTAGATCTGATAATCTCTGAAGGATCACTGCATTAACCTTTTCTTGCCTTTCCGGAGCTCTAGAAAGTCTTTTCTATGACTGAATTATATTGTCCTTATATTCCTTGAAACTTCTTATTTATGCCTTGAGACTTCTTAGTGTATCAGCTATATCAGGAGAGTACACATCTCTTTGTTGCTCAAATGATATATAAGGAGATTCACATGAGTTGTAATCCACCATTTTTCTCGTCATCTCTGATTTTCCTCTTCCTGCAAACATACCATGTTAGATAAACCAAATACAAACATAATCAAAATCATAACTTAGTGAATTTCAGGGGAGGCTATCTCGTCTGCACAAATCATTCTAGGTGTGTGTGTGTGTGTAATGACACCAACATATCAACCTATCAACATTTCACATCATGCATGATGACACAAAATTGCAATAATAACCACATGCATGATAATTGTAACCATACCAATGCATGCATATTAGGCACATATATAATTGAAAGGTGTGTAGAACTATATACATTTACCTCAAGGTCTAGTGTTGCAACCTCGCTCTAATACCACCCTGTAAATGCCTCCTCCCAACATTTACCCACTTTCACAATATCCCCAGGGTAAATGTGAGCTAAGTGCTACTACAACATGACCCGACCTCAAATTTCCAGTGATGGAAGTGGGGCCTACCAACTTAAATCTTCCTGACATCCCTCAGGGACTACAAACCACTCAGGATCCAGATAATCACCCTAGGTGATCAATCCCTAAGTTGGAACCATTTTCACTGGCCTAACTCCACAACCTCCTTCCATGTAGTTATGACCTAAATACCCCATTTTTGTGCTATTGGTTCTGATATCTGAGCCAATTTTCCAGGCTAGCCTCTAGACCACTGCCTCTAACTTCCTATAAATTTCTAGAATCATGATTGAGATGACAACAATGCCAATCATTAAAACTTGAAGCAAGAACTTGACCTAGACTTCATATTACACATTAGACATTTCTTCAAACATATGGTAAACATATAAGTTATACGTCATGAAGGCATATCTAATCATAAATCTCTGAACTTCATCTAAGAATCACCAAGAAGGTATTATGCCCTCTCGAGTAGTTACAACAACACTTGTTAGCCCATGCATTCATAAACCATTCAAATACTTATCAAATCATTGAACAAGATCCATATCTTGAGCACATCATATAACCATGCTTATAACCAGCATAAAACCAAAATATTAACCATGACAAATCAACATATTAATTAGTACAAGTGCCCATAGATCACAATAAGGAAAATAACTTATATTAACATATGCAAAATCCAACCTAGTCAGGGACTTCCATGTACCACTCGACCATAGATTGGATTGAACCAAATTTTTCTTTTAGCCAATCACTCATGTTCCATATTCCAAGCATGAATTTTGGATCTCATGGGATATAAACCAAGACAAACTGAAACAGAGAATCCATAGGTTAAACCACCACCACCCTCAACCTACCTTGAACTCACCTAAATTGGTCCTAAGATCACAAAACCAAACCAAACCAAGATTGAATGCCTCATAATTCCTTCACCATACCTTTAGGAATTTTCCTGTCTCCATCCACCTATCAAGGGCTTCCCAGAGAAAACCATCTCCACCCCCAACCCGTGGGAATTTTCCTGAGACCACCTCACCTGGTTCTAGAACCTTCCTGCAATCCAAAGCTCAACCAATAATGAACCCCATCACACCATGGCTATCTAGGAAATGGCAAGGAAAAGAGAAACCCATTTTCAAACCAGCCAAAACCCATGTCAATGACAACAATTGAACCAAATAAACAAATGAATGTACCATACATTCACACATCAACTAGGAAATCACACATGCAACCTATTACCTACAAAATCCTCCTGTTGAAGTTGTTGATCCAAACTTCTCCTTATTTTCTTTTGCTTTCCTTTGCTTTAACTTTTCCTCCCTTTGCCTGCTTGCTCTCTCCTCTTAGAGCTCTCTCTCTCTCTCTCAAAATTGATCCAAGCCAAAACTGACAAAAATGAATTGTTTCTCTGATTCCTTTTATTATTGATGTCTCCTTTTTCTTCATTTTCCTTAATTTTTCCTTTAATTTATTTAGCATGAAAATTTGTGTCTCTTAACCTTTCTTTTCTCCCATTTCCTTTATTTTCATAAATAAATTTCAATTATTTCCTCTTTCTCTTTGCCAATTTCCATAGCCATAAATAAACCAAAAGTGATGCCCACTGTAATTTTTACCAAACATTCAACATGGAATACGTGTCCCATGACATTGGTCTTATTTTTCCTTTATTATCCTTTATTACATGAAAAATTAACCTGTGGGTTGTTACAACCATAATTCCATTTAGATGCCATAAAAAGAGAGTTCTGATCACTTGAACAAATGCTTCCACAGGTTCGGTTTTATAGAGGTATGTAAGCTTTCATCTATATCTAATGTTTTAGAAATGAAAAATTGAACTTTATCATAACTAGGATTTTACCCTTCTCCATATATGCTTCATATCACATCAAACTTTGCTTACAAAATTCATATTAGGCTTTGTTACCATAAACTTTGGTGGCATTCGATCTAGACCTTCTTTCTAACAGAGTCACAAAATTCCTTGTATATCTACAAATTAACCTTTCTTGTAGACCTTCATATGAGAGAGAATATAGGCCTATATAGTTTGAAGACCTTGGCATTAAATATTAACCTAATTTTCAAACTTTTCATGACTAGCTTAATCAACCTGGACTAAATTTAGATTACTAAAATTAATTTAGATCACATTGATGCCTAGGTTCTTCGATGAGGGATCATGCCTTGAATATAATACCTTTACAATTGTCACGGTACTGCACATTATTGACAATACTAGGGCATCCAAACAATCACTAAAAAACCATAGAGGTTCTCATAGATACACATGAACCATCACCATGAAATCATATATATATAAGACATGACATCATACCTTGTACTGTAGTTTGTACCAGCCTCACGTGATCTTGGTTCAGAGACAAGAAGACTGAATTTTTTGGCCTTGGTTACGGCACCTATTACAGCTCCATGTTAACCTCAAAACTCTCCCAAACCCTGCGCAAACCTCAACTAAAGACTCCCTTCTTCCTCGTTGGACCTTGATGAATGTCAGTCCCTTTACACAGCTCTAGCGTTCAACAAGAAACTCAACCCTTCCTCGTGTCATAGAATAAAATCAGCCTTATATCAGAGATTTCATTTTCGATTCGGCCAACTAGATCCCAAGGCATAACACATTCTTCTCTCCTTTCTAATTGCTCTTTAACCTACACTTTGATACCATGTTGAGTTTCCTATGGAAAAAGCTAGAAATAATTCCTTCCATAGATAACTACTTCCAATGATTCAATTAGAATTTAATTTCACATATCATTCATTCAATATCATTAAGTAGTTGTACAAAAGAAAATTTAACCATTAAGCATGAAAGAGTAGTAAAATAACCATGAGACAATGAGACAATAGACATGAAAATTGGGCCTGATGCCAGGGCAAAACCCACAAGGGGCAAACCCAAAAATTCTTCCTTGTGAGAGAGAGAGAGAGTTCACAGTTCATCAATAAATAAAATAAAACATCAAGATAGTAGCCAGAATTGTAACCAATAACAAGATAAATTCCAAGTGAAGTCCCATAGCCCTCCTTCAAATTTTCAACCCCCTCCTTCTACTCCCAACTTTGTTGGATCAAATATTCTTGTGTGATAGATCGATGTGTCAAATGAGGAGATATTCTCTCTTATAAATAGACTTCCAATGGGGTTGAATGGGTGACTCTTAGGGACCCAACTGACTTGAATAAAAATGGAGGCCAACTTGAATATTTTATGGAGGAAAAATTTAAAAATTCAAATTTCCAATCTATTTTCAAGATGAAAATACCGACCATGGCTACCATATTTCCAATACATGTCAATATTTGGATTTCACTCAATGTTTTGTTAGTTATAAGTAGTATGCCAAGATTATATGCTACATGATTTTCCTTGACCAAGATACATAGCAACAAAATTAAAAATTGATTTTGGAGCTTCCTTTGACAATGATTTTCAGTTTCAGTTGGGTTCATGGATATTTTTCCAAAACGGGGAATATATGTTTCCAATTCTCATGTATGAACAAAATATCAAAAATACTAGGACATCTATTTTCTCATTATTTGGCTATGTTTCTAAATCCTTCCTTATCCATGTATTGGGTATAGGAACAAATGAATATCCCATTGAAGCTTGGATGGAATTTGCTTGTAGTAGTATAGATTTTCACAAGCATTAGAGAGTCGCTTTTTTACTTGGAAGTGTAAGGTTTTCAATTCCACCTTCACTTGTTAGAAAAAAAATTATTTAAATACTAACATACGTTTGGAGGTAACTCAAAATATCCTTGAGTTGGTTTATAATTAAATATAAGGGAATAATTTTGTAACTTTAGTATAGTCATTTGAAATTCTATGCAATGCAAAAAATATGACTTTTGTAAAAGTTGAGATTGGAACATTCATTAAAGCTCATCGATGGGATCACAATATAAGAGGCATACTATCAATGGTTACACAAAGTTCCCTTTTTCTAAAGAGATTTTGTGAATGTGGGGTTTGGATGATTTTACTAACATGAAATGTTTCTCATTCTTATGAAAAATATTCTAAGAATTTTTTAGGTTTGCTTGAAATTAATGAGAATATTTCTAATAGAAATAATCATTTGGTTACTTCAAGAAATGATAGTTCTTTAGATTGTGAGGTGGATAGCCATATAGATAACACAAGAATTGCACAAAAACTTGATGTTATGATGGATACCACTCCATCAACACCTAGTGTGCAAGTTCAATGATATATGTTGCAGATGAACAGGATGGATCTACATTACTAGTTGAGGTGGTAGTCTTCACTAGTTTACTTTATGTAATAATTGATTTTCTAGATCATTATCAACCTATGTTGTGGTGATAAAATATATGTTTTTTAATGTATGAGAAAGCCCAAATATTTAGCTCATATTCAAGAAATTTGTAAACTTTATGTAAATAGCCTCATTATAGATGTTTTTCAAGATTCATTAGTTTTTTTCCAATAGATTGAACATGAGTTCAGTGATGAACAACATGGAAGGACCCTGATGGGGGTGGAAAAATTGAGGATAGTGGAGGTTGACTCTAGCTTCCCCCCATATTCCCCATGCTCATGACATGCAGGAGGTATGCTTGGCAGAGTACGCCATAGCCGATCCATGTGAACTTAGCCAACCGCGCTTGTGTGCATTTAACTGGAGGTTGATAGGAGATGGGAAGTCTACGAAATTCGAAGGGAATTGTTATGATGCTTTGGAAATGGAAGTTTGGGTTGTGTGACTCCGAGTGATTCCTTTTAATAATTTTTTGAGAGGGGATAAGACGAATTGCTACTCTTTGGATAATTTCAAAGGTGGTATATGGCTGCAGGAGGGAGTCGTTTGTCCTTTTTTCCTATATATTGTAACACCCTCCTCCCATATCTACCCAAGTAACTGGCCAACTAAGGTAAATGTGTGAAGATAGGCTACTATGATCAGATTCAACCTCTTAAGTGACCTTAAGGAAGTGGACCCGACGGAAACACATCATACATACCTTCCACATCAACAACAAGACTCCCAGGAACCATCCCAAACCCTCAAGTAACTAGACCCTAGGTCCCACCGAGTTTTTAACCCACTTAACCCCAAGACACTCCCATAGTATAGGCATGGGTGCATCTCGAAGCCTCTGGAAGGTCCCATGACATAGGCATACATGAGTCGAGGGATTGAATTATCCAAACTTGTGCTTACATCCGTGAGATTTAAGGTAGTTTTTCAGGCCCAGATCCCAGGCCACTGCCCAGAACTTAATGACAAGCTTAGCCATGAAATATAATAGCGAAACAATGATGTATTTGCAAAAAACACGACAAGGCCTAGACTAGGCCCCTATTATCCATGACAAGGATTTTGTCAAACATATCACAAATATGTAATCTACAGGTGTAATCAACATATCTGAGCATATGGGTCTCATACTTATATGAGAATCGATAAGAAGCATTGTTGCTACATCACATTAACTACATTATAGTCTATTTAGGCATAGATACATTGTTCATTCAATTACGAATCAAAACATTTTGAGAGCCATACTTCATCACCATCATAATACTTAGTCAAAACCAACATAAAAGGTATATAAATGACAAGCACACAACATCCATATAAGCCGCAGAATAACAAGCATATTTACCCATCAATACAAGGGAAAAAGAGCTCTTATTTCCATAAGAAAAATGTAACCAAGTTTGGGACTTCCACGTTCCACCCGACCCTATACATGGTTGAACCAAATCTCTCTTCATCCAGTCAACCTCGTGCCATATTCCAAGCATGAATGTGGGATCTCATAAACCAAATCCATCAAAACTAAACCAGGGCTTTCAGAGGCCAAACCACCTCAACCCTCAACCAGTGATTCAACATCACGATTCGGACATCACAACCATCACCAGATTGGTCTCTACCCAAGCTGTCCAAGGCTCCATAGTGTTTGTTCCAACCAAGGCTTCAGGACTAGTAACTCAACCCTAGTTATTTTCAGGCTCCAAATTGTTTGTCCAATCAAGGCTGAAGGACTAGTAACTCAACCCATTGAGGAATCCAAAGAATTTTTCCAACCAATGCTCCAGGACCACTAAATCAACCTAGCAGTTTTCCATCAGGCTCTAGAGCATTTTTCCAACCAAGGCTCCAAAAACTAATAACTCAACCCACAGCTAAAGGAATCAGGAGAACCAACCAAAAACCAAACAATGAAAATGAACCCACAACACCATGGCTATCCAGGAAATGGAAAGGCTAGGAAAATCCACCGTCAATCCAGGCAATCCTCCATGCCAATGTCATATCATGACCGAGAAACCACATGCATACACCATGCATGCCAAAACTAGTGAGGAAAACATAGATGTAACTCGATACATGCAATCAAAACCCTCTGTAGTTGTTGATCCCAATGTCCTCTTGTGCTTTCTTGCTTTTCCCTTGCATTCTTGCTCCAATTTCCAAGTATGTCACACCCTCCAAGAGTTCCACAATAAAACTATAAGTATCCAAGAGTGCGAGAGAGAGAGATAATAATGAGAGCTCCAACATTGCACTGAACAAAATCCATGAACTTATCCTCAGAAGCATTTTTATTAATGAGGCCATTGTTTTCTTCATTTTCCATTATTTTCCTTCATTTTCATCCTCACATGCAACATGTGATCTTTCACCTCCCTTTTCTCCTATTTTCCATTATTTTCATAAATAAATGCCAATAAATGCCACTTTGCCTTTCCAAATCCTTATCCATTGCCTTTTCCAATTTCCATAGCCATAATAAACCATATGAACACCCACACTAGGATGCTTTGCCCAACATTCAGCTTGGAATACATGTCCCATGACCTTGGTTATTATTTTTCCTTTATTAACTTTTATTACATGGAATTTTCCCGAGGGTTGTTACAGAACACTCCCCCTTGGGGGAACACTATCCTCGGTGTTCAATGACGCCTACAACCAACAAGATTTTTGTAATCAAAACATACTACAGATGGAGCTTTATAACTTAGCTCGTTGCAGTATTTACAATGATCATCATATTGAGAAGCGAATCACATGAAAACATAACAACATAACATCATAATGGCCACCATTATTGACATGACACCATACCTCTATTAGAGCTTTATAACATATCTCATGGTAGTATTTACATCCATACATATATGTACATATACCAAACATCATACCAACATATACCAAGACATCAGCCAAAACATTCGCTCAACTATCGAATAAGGAAGGATACATAGCCCGCATCTGATCTGACATCTCCCATGTAGCTTCAACAAGGCCAAAGTACTTCCATTGCACTTTAACTTGCTCGATTGCTCGATTCTAGAGAATGAGTGTTTTTCTCTACAAAATGCATTAAGGTTCTAGTTGTAATTCTCCTTCTAGATCAACCTGTAATACAGACTAGTTAATTACATGATCAACATATTTAACATACTTCTTAAGCAATGAAACATGGAAAAAATCATGTACTTTCACTGTGGAAAGTAGTGTAATTTGATATGCTACTGGCCCAATCCTCTCAATAATCCTGAAAGGTCCATAAAACTACGGTTCTAGCTTGGCACAAGATCCAATCTGCAAGGATCTCTTCATGTGCTTGATGCTCAAGTACACATGTTCCCCAACATGAAACTCCTTGAAAAACCTGTTCTGGTCTGCATAACTCTTCTTCCTATCCTATTTTTCTTTCAAATTCTTCTTGAATACCTTCATTTCTTGTTACATCTCTGCCAACATGTTTGGTTCAATCAACACCATGTTTGTTATGAAACCAACTCCAAAAATAGAAGAAAAGAGAGATCAACGCCTTATAAATAAGCCACTTCGAGGGGACAACCTCCTTTGCATTACATAAATGAACAATTCTTGGATCATTCAAATGAAAAAACTTCCTTCTATATATAGGAGTCCATGGGGCCACAATATAATCGTAGTCGACCTAACAATAATAATGTAAGGACACAATAATAACAATATTGGGGTTACAGGGGTACAACAATAACAATAAGGGGGTTACACTAACAACAATAAGGGACTATACTAGTTATATAGCGACCTAACATGCCCCTCTCTTTCAAAAAGTGTTGTCCTCAACACTTGAGTAGCTCTGGGTGCTTCTGTATAAAATTCTCATCCTCCCATGTAGAATATTCAGTCTGTAAATTCTTCCATTTGATGAGATACTCTGAAATTGATCGATTTCGTAGCTGTCAAGTTCTTGTTTCCATGACTGCTTCAGGTTCCAATATGATTTTTCCTTCCTCATCAAGTTCTAGCAATATTGTTTGAACTGGAATTTTTTCCTCTATAACCTTCTTTAAGCATGAAACAAGGAAAACTGGATGCACTCACGAAGAAGCAGGAAACTCCAATTTGTATGCCGTAGTACCAATCTTTTGCAACACCTTGTAAGGACCATAGTAGTTTGGCGATAATTTATTATCCTTCATAGCTTGCTTGAGGGACATTTTTTTGTATGGTTGTAGCTGTAAAAATACCCAGTCTACTACATCAAAACTTCTCTCGCTACGATGTTGATCTGCCTGTTGTTTCATTCGATTTTGTGCCAAATTTAGGTTATCCTTTAAGAGTTGGAGAACTTCTTGTTGATGCTCGATGTGATATTCCACTGCTTGAACCTTATAATTCTCACTTAAAGAAGATGTGATGGATGGTGGATGATATCCATAAAGTGCCATAAATGGAGTCATTTTTGTTACAGTATGGAAGGAAGTGTTATACCACCATTCAGCGAGAGGTAACCACTTGACCCATTGTGCTTGCTTATCAAATACAAAACAACGAATATATCCTTCCAAAAATTTATTCACTATCTCAGTTTGACCATCGGATTGAGGATGATAAGATGAGCTATGAGCTATTTGAGTACCCAAACAAGAAAACAATTTCGTCCAAAAATTTCCAGTAAAAATGGGATCTTTGTCACTTACAATAATCTTCGGTTTTCCATGTATCTTTTGAATTGTTTCCATAAATGTTGTAGCAAATATACTTGCTTTAAATGGATGATAATGCACAAAAGTGTGCATACTTGGTAAGTCTATCAACTACCACCATGATGAAACTCTTTCCTTTGGAAATAGGTAAACCTGTGATAAAATCCATTGAAATTTCCTCCAAATGTTGACTTGGAATGGATAAAGGTTGTAGAAGACCCAGGGTCTTAATTGTCTCAACTTTATTTTGCTGGAAAACCAAAATTTCTGCCAAAAAATTTTGAATATCAGATTTAAGGCCATCCCAAAAAAATTCTTTCTTCACCCTATGGTAAGTTTTTAAAAATCTTGAGTGTCCTCCTAAAGGAGAAGTATGCAATTCCAAAAGAATCTTTTGTTTTAGTTGGGAATTCTTGGAAATATATAAGCGATATTTGTACCATACAGAATCATTTTTCCAACTAAATGTATCATATGTACTAGGATCTTGCTGCAACTTTTGAATCAGTGTCCACACTTCTTTGTCCTTCTTACATTCATCCCTTGCTTCGATTATCCAATCTGATTGGATAATATAAATGGCACAAAGAAATGCTTCCACCTCTTCATCCTTTCTTGAGAGTGCAATTACAACAAAATTTAGCTTCCATTTTTTGTAGATGATTTCAAAGTCATAACCCAACGTCTTTGTGACCCATTTTTGCTACTCTTCTGAAGATAGTCTTTGTTCCAAAAAGTGTTTAAGACTATCATGATCATTTTTTAACTTGAAGTGTTTTCCCATTAGGTAAGGTCTCCATTTCTTTAGTGCATGTAGTATTGCCAACATTTCCTTCTCATAAATAGCTTTTTGTAAATACTTTCCTTTGATTGGACGACTTCCAAAAGCAATGGATCTTCCTTCTTACATTGAAACAGCACCAATTCAATTTCTTGAGGCATCACATTCCACAATAAAGGTTTTTGTGAAGTCTAGAGTAGCTAAGACTGGTGCGAGGCACATTTTCTCTTTAAGATGTTCAAAGGCCTTAAATGCTTCAGGAGTCCATGAAAATGCATCTTTCTTCAATAATTTTGTTGGAGGTGCTGCTATTCTCCCATAATTCTTAACAAACTTGCGATAATACCCTGTTAACCGAGAAATCCGTGCAACTTCTTTATGGTTTTGGGGACTTTCCATTCTTTAATGGCTTTAAGTTTTTTAGGGTCTACGTTAACACCCTTGTGAGATACAATATGACCCATATATTCCACCTCTTGTACTCCAAAGAAACATTTGGATTTTTTTGCATATAATTTTTTCTCCTCCAATATTTTGAGCACCCTGTCAACATGTTGAACATGATCCTTCCAAGACCTATTGTATATTAGTATGTCATCAAAAAATACTAGCACAAATTTTCTAAGGAAGGGTTTGAAAACAGAATTCATCAACCCTTGAAATGTATAAGGTGCATTAGTAAGGCCAAAAGGCATGATCAAAAATTCATAATGACCCTCATGAGTTTGAAATGTTGTTTTCGGAATATCTTCAATCTTCATTCTAATTTGATGATATCCTGAATGAATATCCAACTTGTTAAAACAAATTGATCCATGTAATTCATCTAATAATTCATCAAACACAAGAATGGAAAATTTATCTTTAAGAGTGAGCTTATTGAGCTCATTATAATCTGGGCACATGCGCCATGATCCATCCTTATTGTGCACCAATACTACTGGAGCAGAGAAAGAACTTTGACTATGTTGAATTATACCAACCTCTAGCATTTCTGCAATCATAAATTCAATTTCGCTCTTTTGGACATAAGGATATCTGTAAGGCCTGATGTTTGGAGGAACACTTCCTGGAATCAAACGAATAGCATGACCATGATAACAAATATGTGGGAGTCCTTTGGGAGTTTCAAACACCTTGGAATTATTGTCCAAGACTTTTTGGAGATCTCGAGAAATATATGATTTTGGTGTTGGAACTTCTAGTGAGAATAATTGTGCAATTACGCCTCGTTGTTCTTTCTTCAAAATATTTGTCATGACATTAGAGCTTATTATATTTCATGTCTTCCCTGTGATACCCCATAATTCGATTTCCTTTCCTTCCGAAAAAAAAATTGAAGAAATGTTCTTGAAAATTAAAAGCTATTGTCCCCAAATATTGTAACCATTGTACTCCTAGTACAACATCAACACCTCCCATTGGAATGGAAAACATTGGACTATTCAATACATATTCCCCCATTGTTAGCTTGATGTTATGGCATTTTCTGGAGCAATTTATAGTTCCTCCATTTGCAACCATCACTTGACATTCTAGTGCTAGGTATAGGAAACAATTCGATTCCTTGGCTACCTTACAATGAATAAAATGATGTGTACTACCCGAATCAGTCAACGCTATTACCTTTTTCTTCTTGATATGTCCTTCTATCTTGAAAGTTTGAGTGGTAATTCCTACCAATGCATTACACAATATGGTCAGACTCATTTCTTCTTCTTCCAGGATTGGTTCCTGGTGTATATCCTCTTCTTTTGAAGTTTCTTGTTCATTTTCTTCCTCCTCATCACAATCTATGTAAAATAATTTCTTCTCAGCGCACTTATGACCTTTAGTGTATTTGCTATCACAATTGTGGCAAAGCCCTTTTTCTCTTTTTTCTTCCAATTGTTGTGGTGTCACCCTTATAGGTTTTGGAAGTCTAAGAGTAGCAACACTTCCATCTTTATAGATGTGAGTGGTAGGCTTCCTTGTCGCCATAATTTTACATTCAATTTTTCTTGCCAACCTGAATGCCTTCTCCAATGAATCAGGTTCCCAAACACGAACTTTATGTTGGATGTTATCCTTTCAATTCCTTATGAAGACATCAATCATGTGTTCCTCTGGAATATCAGTTACCCTTATATTCAATTTTTGGAAGTCCTGAATGTGCTCCACCACTGAACCCTTTTGTTTGAGATTTATCAATTGGCTAAAGAAGGTGTTGCTCTTTGTATCCTCATAATGTGCTATCATTTCCTCCATAAAAATTGACCAAGTGACATTTTTTTTTACGGGACAAAATCCATCAATACCATACAAATGTATTTTGTTCTAAATTTAAAGTTGCAATGTGTACCTTTTGTGCATTTTTCACATTATTGAGATCAAAATATTGCTCCATCTATAGTGTCCATGTTACGGGATCCTTGCCATAAAACTTCCTCATATCCATATTTGGAATATGGTGGTTCTTCAATCCAACATTAGAGTTTATGAAATCACGATTAACATTTATTTTTTTTTCATCATGAGTTTCCTCTACTATCTTTCCGCCATTAGGAATCGTTTCTTGTATTAACCTTGTCATCAAACCTTCCATGTTTGATTTTAGATCATTCTTCATGTCTTCCATGTTGTCTTTCATTTTATCATCGATATTAGCTTCCATGTCATCCATCTTAGCTTCCATGCCATCCACCTTAGCTTCCACGACTTTCTTCAAACCATCCATCTTAGCTTCCACGCCTTTCTTCATAACTTCCATTTCATTTTTTGTTGCTCTTTACGAGAGTGAAATTTGGTGCACTTGCTCTTGTAATTTTGATATGTCATGTTGTGCTTCTTCCTCTTCATGAGTCATAGCTGAGCCTTTTGAAGGCTTAATGGGTGTTGAATTATTTTTAGGTGGCATTTTAGAACCTAATATTGATATCTATGCTTCAATATACCCTTGGAATCACTTCAAACTTATTTTTCACACAAGACTTATGCAATTCTAAAAACAAATACACACATTTTTCTTTCTTTTGAGGAGCTCAATATTGAAACTGAATTATATTTGTGATTTTGGATCTTCAATATCTGAAATTCGGCCGTGTAGTAGCCCTCTGAATCTTCTTTCGAATGCCACAAGTCTGACCTGATTTTGATTCTTCAAGGCAAAGTTATTCCCAATCTCCCACAATGATCTAATTATGGACTTGTTCAGTAGAGCGAAATTGTAAGACGTGCCACATGTCACTGTTTCATCCTTAGTCTCTGAAATTACTACACAGGAAACTGCAATCTATGTATTTACGGCCACTTTTTACATAATTCCCATCTGATGCTTAGAGAGAGAGTTATGACGATTTTCCCATGGTCAACTCTTTGGGATGAAATTCGGGAGCATGAAAAAACTTTAACTTCCACATATCCTATCTCTGAAAATATTACTAACCGAGATCTGAAATTTTTACAGGAGGTTCCTCAGGATTTAAGCTTCGCTCTGTAATAATTTCAGCTTTTGAACCTTCATAGAAACAAAGTTATAGCACAAATTCCCCAATGACCTGTTTTAGGTGAAATTCAGGAGCCTAAAAAAACCCTAACTTCCACAGATCATATCTTCAAAAATATTTTGAACCAAGCTCTGAAATTTGTACACAGCGTTACTAAGGATTTCGGCTTCACTCTTTAAAAATTTCAGCTTTTGAACCTTTGCAGAAAAAAATTTATAGCAAAAATTTCGCAATGACCTATTTGGAGCAGCGAAACACTAAAATCCAAAGGCTCTGATACCAAATGTTATGAAACCAGTGCCAAAAATAGAAGAAAAAAGAGATCAGCGTCTTAGAAATAAGCCACTTCAAGGGGGAAACCTCCTTTGCATTACAGAAATGAACAATTCTTGGATGATACAAATGAAAAAATCTCCTTCTATATATAGGAGTCCATGGGGCCATAATATAATCCTAGCCAACCTAACAATAATAATGCAAGGGCACAATAATAACAATATTGGGGTTACAGGGGTACAACAATAACAATAAGGGGTTACACTAAAAATAATAAGGGACTATATAGTAATATAGGGACCTAAAAATATTAACCGGATCACTCCAATTGATGGGAGTATTTCAACTTCGCCCATACAATGCCTCAAATGCACTCATACTCAATGATTTCTTGTACCCATTGTTGTACACGAACTCTACCAGTGGAAGATACTCTTCCCACTTTCGCTACTAATGCATCACATACATCCTCAACATGTCCTCTAGTATCCTGTTGACCCTCTCTTTTTTTCCATCTGTCTACGGATGATAAGTTGTAATGAAGGCCAACTCTGTGCCCAAACCTACAAAAAACTCCTTCCAAAACTTGGAAGTGAACTTTTCATCACCTTTCTAATAGAATATTATGTGGAAAACCACGTAATTTGACCACATCCCTAATAAATACATGTGCTACATCGCTAGCTAAGAATGTAGAATTCACTGTAATGAAGTGTGCTACCTATTCCAACCTATCCACAAAAACCATTATGGAAACGTGTTGTATAACTTTCCTCAGAAAAATTGTAATAAAATCCATGGAAATGACCTCCCATTTCCATTATGGTATCGCAATTGGTTGTAGCAGTCCACTTGGGTGCTTATACTCTACCTTAACTTGCTGACAATCCAAACACCTAGCCACAAACTTTGTTACGTCTCTCTTCAAATTTGTCCAATAATAAAACTTCTTCGCTATTGTCAGCATCTTCTGATAACCTGGGTGTCTTGAATATGGTTTCTAATGAAACTCCCTAAATATCACCTTCTTGAGCTCATTTTTTCCTGACACATATATCGCGCCTCTAAACTTAATCAAGCCATATGTTGTAAGACGATAATCTACATCGTGTACTCTTATACATGTACCTGTACCTGTACCTATACCTATACCACTACATGTATGTGTACTTGTGCCACTACCTCTACATGTACATGTACTCTTTTGCAACCTATGTAAAAATCTCGATATCCCTGTCATCATGTTGACTTGCCTGCAAGATCCTATCCTGTAAATCTGTCCCATAGGAGCTCATAGTCTCTATGTGATTTACATGTATCCACCTTCAAAGATAATCTGAAATCTTGTTATCTTTACCTTTGATGTACCTTATCTTGAAGTCAAACTCATTGATCGTGGCCAACCATCTTGCATGCCTAGCATTCGGATTCGACTAGTCAAACATATACCTCAATCCGTTGTGATCACTCATCAATACAAACTGTATTCCCAAAAGATAGTTCCTTCACATCTTCAATGCATGTATGATCGCTTCCAAGTCCATATGGTGCATCAGATATTTCTGCTCGTGCTCATTTAGCTTCCATGACTCATAGCATACCACCTGTCCATCCTGCATAAAGACTCCACCAAGTCCTCTCTTGGAAACATTTGTACATACTACAAACTCCTTATCTAGATTAGTGATATTTAATATTAGAGCATGTGTCAACAACTATTTAAGCTGCTCATAATTGGTCTCACACTCCTCTGTACATTCAAACTTCTTATCTTTTCTCTGCAATGATGTAATATGATAAGCAATTTGTGAGAATTTCTTGATGAACCTCATGTAATAATCTGCCAATCCCATGAAGGATCTCACCTCATCCACATTCCTAGGAGCTACCCACTCCATGATGGGCCTTATCAATTTTGGATCTATTGCAATTCCCTCCTTGGAAACATGATGTCCCAAGTTATGTACCTTCGCCTGAAAGAAAATACATTCGTTAAGCTTAGAATACGACTAATTCTCTATTAGCAATCTCAACACTTTTGCTAAATGTTCTACATGCTCTTTCTCATTTTTAGAATATACCAATATGTCATCAAATAACACACTAACAAACTTTCTAGATAAGGACACAACACACTATTCATCAAGCACATAAATGTAGTTGGAGCATTAGTTAAACCGAAAGGAACTACAACAAACTCATAATGCCCATACCTGGTCTAGAAGGTTGTCTTGTGAATGTCATCCTCTTTGATGTGTACCTGATGATATCCTGATCTCATATCAATCTTTGAGAAAATTGTTGCTCCCTTCAACTGATCAAACAAGTCATCAATCCTCGGCAACGGATACATGTTCTTGATGGTCACTTTGTTAAACTTCTTCTAGTGAATGCACAATTTGAGAGTATCATCCTTCTTCTTCACAAACAATACTAGTGCACCCCATGGTGATACACTCGGCCTAATGTATCCTTTGTCGAGCATCTCTTTCAACTACAACTTAACTCTACCAACTCAAGTGTGCTCATCCTGTAAGGTGATTTTTATGTTGGATTTTCCCCTGGTACCAACTCAATAGAAAATTCTACTTCCCTATGATGTGGTAACTCTGAAATGTATGCAGGAAATACATCCTAAAACTGTTGTAGAACTGGGTACCTGCTCGAAACATATGCATCCTCAAATTCCTTACCTTTGTCACTAGAAATATGCACTACAAACAACATACACCCTTTCATGTGACTATGCTTGGCCTGCATAGTTGTCACCATTCTTATCGATGTTGCTTTCTTCTTACCTGGTAAGACTTTTGGTTCCCTATTGTCATCCAAACATTCAATGGCCTTGTCATAACAATATACATTGGTCCTATGAAGATATATCCAATCCATAAGCTCTTACCCAATGATGAGATATCTTCTTGGTACGTGTATCCAACTGCACTAACCAAGACTTTGGATGCACTTCTCTATTCAAAACACACTTGTCCCTAGGCTAGGACTAATATAACTATACTTAGATCCAAGGTAAATTAAAATAGAAACAACTTGATCTCAAAACTTACCTTCCATCTCAATGATAGATTCATGATGGTTTGTCTTCCTACTTTCCAGCGATGCATAGATTCTAGGAATACTATGTCCAACTTCTCCCACCATTTATGCCTCTTGTGCACTGTAGATCTGTGGCCTACCACCCTAACATTGTGGACAATTTCTCCTACGATGATCTCCTCCAAAATTCCAACACCACACGGGCTCCCTGTTTTCATTATTATTCTTCTCCTCAAACCGAAGTCCCTATCCTCTGCCAGATTTATTGAACTTCTTCTGTGGTGCAACATTTTATTTGTTACCTATATCCTAAGGTCTCGCTCGCTTCTTGTCCCATTTTCCTTTGTTCTTATCATTTCCTTTCCAATATTACTTAGTATCTGATCTGCGCTTCGATTGCTCATAACAATGCATTAGTTTCAGAATGTCCTCCTCTAATGATCTAGGCTCATCAAACTCAATATTGTCTTTGAATGCTATCGGCAGCCCACTGATGAATCTTTGAATCTTGGCCTTATCCTCCTTAAGGTAAGGCACATGTCTCAGTAACTCCAAGAACCTGCTAGTATACTCATCATCTTTCATGGAACCCATCTTCATCTCATAAAAATATGTTTCCCTGTCATCATAGTATCTCTCTAATATATACTTCTTCCAGAATAGTCTCTCGATCACTCCAATTCAGATCCTCCTAATAAATATCTTTGATGTTCTTTACATCTTCCCACCAAATATATGATATTCCTCTAAGGCCTAATGTAGTTATTCTGGATTTCATGTTTTCTGAGTAATCATGCAACATGAATAAATTCTTCATACCAAGCAACCATGCCTCTGCATCCTGTTGTTTCTTCATTTCTCTATCAAATGTAAATGGTTTTTCCTTCTTAAACTCATCTAGAAAAATAGCCTCTGTCACTCCTCCTATAAGGATGATAATGACGAAAATCATGATGCCTGTCAGAACCAAAACTAGAATGATACATGTGTCTGTCACCTCTCTTATCTGTAGTGTCCAAGAAACTTCCATCTCTAATCGTGGCATTGAGAAAATTCCTATATCTAGAATCCTATTGCAGCAAATTGAAAATATTTACCTAATTTTTATTCATTCCTTAACAATTTATTTGAAGTTGTTCTACGACAAACATTGAATACATCACATTGCAATCTTCAATAGATAAAATAATATACGGAAACAAGAACTAAGAAAGAAGGAAATCAAACACATATATGACACCGTTATTTTTGGACAAATGTCCTCGAAAAAACCCAATGCGGGAAAACCGGTGCAACAGCTGAGGGTTTGTATTATTAAGCAGTAGTTCTAAATACAATCTAGGATGCCTTACTGGCCATCCATACAAAGAAAATGGCTGACAGAGAGTTAGTGAGAAAATGACCTCAAACTAACACTAGAGATTCCGCACTAACCCAAACCTGAACTGACAAGCCCCACGTTGCCTCAGTGCAGATCTACATCACTCTGGCTAGGGATTGCATCACTCCCTTGGACTGGTCTTTCTGCTCACTAGATTTTGATATTTTTCCCCTCCGGTCTCACACCCCGGCTCTTCGGAACTGGATCTGGCTGATCCTCAGCAAAATAGAAAATCTCTTCATAGGCTCAACATTGCCTCTGTGTGGCTCTTCGCTGCCCAGCATAGCCCCTACGTTGCCTCTTCTTCGTCCTCTTCTTTGCGATGTATTCTCGGCTCAGGAAAAATGTCCAACCAGAACTATCTCTTCCCTTCACTTTCTAAAATAAAATCGATGATGTCTCTGGCTACTATGCACTTCTCACTTGAGAAATCGATCTCTAGACTCTCTCCTGATATTTTTTCCAAATGCCCATCAATCCTTCTCTTATAACCTTCTCATTGAGAAATAAACGACCCATATAAAAAAATAATCAAGGGCTAAGATTAACTTGACTTTATCTTCATCTTTTTCTAGAATATTCAAATCCAAATCTATTAATATACTTTAATTATTCTAATTCCCTAAGTTTAGACTCAGGCTACCATTAAAAATAATTAATTATTTTAATAAAACCCCATCCAGGTGGAATTTCCCAAAACACTTTCTGGGTATTTTGGAATACATGTGTTTA
Source organism: Pinus albicaulis (assembly GCA_034641835.2). Lineage (NCBI taxonomy): Eukaryota > Viridiplantae > Streptophyta > Pinopsida > Pinales > Pinaceae > Pinus > Pinus albicaulis. Next base: position 1,112,200,470 of record CM076584.1, read on the forward strand.
AGCCTCCCTAAAAAATTTGAGACTTAGATCACGTCCGATGCTACCATAAATCAAAACTCCCTATTAGCAACGAATGTGTTCTAGTAATGCATCCTACTGAAGAATTACATAGATTTTTTCAAATATCCCTCTACGTTGTTGATGCCTGAAACTGTTGTCCAACAACTAATGCGTTGTTGCATATATGTTTCTATTGACCCTACATATTTCTTCCAACTGCATCTACATTGAAACTCTGTTGTTGTTGCAGCAAAAAAACATGCAAAATATTGAACTAAGTGTTCAGCATGATGCATCAGATATTGAATATCTCACTGCTGCTAGTCTCTGCGCTGACCCTCTGAAGCTGTTGCACTGTTGTTGAATTTCTGTCGTGCCTTATTGCACTGCTTCCAACTCTGCTCAGACTCTAGCGTTCTCTAGCCATTGCATTGTCACTCTGGCACTCCTCTGCACCGAATGAAACTGGTCCATCATGTTACTTCTAATATGGGCTCCCATAGCAAGGTATTGATCCAAGAGTTGGACTCCTCAAGGATCCTGCCGAGTTGCATCTCTTTCAAATTATAGTTCTAGATCACCCCAATTCTCCCCAGGATATATGTGGGAAATCATGGTGAAATCCTCCTCAATCCTAGTAGTTATAGCATACAGATCGTGTCCCTCGTCCTTGTCCTTCTTCTTAAGAGGACATTGTGTAGCATAGTGAGCCATTTCACCACACTAGAAACACTTAATCTTTAAGATGTCCTTTTTCCGCCTCCGCTGCTCCTGTTTCACCTTATATGTAAGGGTTGAATTCTCTTCCTCCTCCTTGGGCTTCGACCCACTACTGTTGATTCCATCAAGTTTACACTTGATCATATCTCACCTCATCTCTTCCTGTTGAAGAGCATCCCACATCGATTCCCAATTAGGCAACCTTTCTCTACCCAGTATGCTATGGACAAAGAATTTACATTCTTCTGAGATTGAGTTTAGGGCCAATCTAACCATATCAGTCCCTTGAGGTGTTGATCTGGCAGCTTCCAACTGATCTCGGGTTTCCTGAAGCTTTGTAAGGAATGGATCAATGTGTCTCCCTTCTGCATCCTCACAGATCGCATCTTCTCCTGCAAGTACATCTTCCACTGCTCAGATGATCCTTGATACAACGTCGCTAAGGCATCCCACATCTCCTTGGTAGTCCCTTTTCTAGCTATGTGACATACTACATGATCCCTCACTCCATCGAGGATCAACTGCTTAGCCTTCGCCATATTCTTCTTGTAGGCTTTCAACAGATCAACACCTACGGGGACAACAACCTCATTCCTGATCAAGGCCTTGAGATCATGCTCATCTAATAGACAAGTGATCCTTCCCTGCTAGATCACATCATTGGAGGCACCCTCCAACCAATCTTGATCTCTCATCCCATTAGCTGCCATCTCTACCAACAACAGTTGAACTACTCCCTCTCTCCTTTGCGCAGCTACTAGGCTGGCCTATGAACTCCATGCTTGATTTAGTAGATCTACTCCTCGCTATTGCTACTCTGCAAATGAGAAATGGAATTTCTTAGCTCAGTGTTATACGGAATTCTAATCTACGGATAAACTATAGCTCCCTAAGTGTGGTGTTCCTTCACTCAGAACAATTGAATAAAGACAAATATTCTTTTCTCTAAGACAAATACATAAGCAGAAGGGAAATAAACCTACTTGTGGTCCTTCACTCTCGTTCCTCTTCTTTCATTTTTGTTTTCGCTCTCAATCCAACTAAATCGGCTAGATCGATACCTGCAATCAAAGACAGAAGACAGAAAACAACATATAAATATACAATATCTATTTATCTTAACCAAATCAAACCGATTAAATCTAAGAATACATACACAATTGAGAATACATTCACAATATATAAGCATATATATGAGATAAAGAAAAAATATCTTTATTAAGAAAGCAAGAGGAGAATATTACAACCAATAGATCGATTCATCGTCAACCTGCTTCAACTTCATTCCATCCTCATGACACCAAGCATCATCTCAGCAGCATAACAGTACTCCAGATCTCATCAATTGAGAATCCAACAGCATAACACAACACAAATTTCCTCCTCCCTAGCACTTAGATGAGTGTTCAATTTATAGGAAAATTGTAGATAGTTTCTCAATAAATGGAATTGAATGGCTTTCTAATAATAGATGAGACATTTTTCCAAGTTCAATGGTGATGGATGAAAACTTGTATTCTAAGTATGACACCTATGAGCTCTTCTAGAAGGAACTAGACATGTGGAAATTCCTGGAACAATGATGATTTTGTTCCAAGGAGACCAACGCACCCTTAAGTGTCGAGAAGTGCTTTGCAGAGCACCCTTGCATGGAGATAAGTGCTTTGCAATGCACTTAGGCTCATTCAGAGTAGCGTTAATGAGTCAATGGGTCACTTCAACTATACTCCAAACATTGGAAATTTCATGAATTAAAGACATCAATGGAATGACTTCTCTTACGGCATATAGCAACTGAATTAGGGGATGATAGACCCTGTTAGTATTGAATTATGGGATGATAGACCTTGTTCATACTGGTCTTTGGTGATGATTCCCAAATTGACCTGTAACAGCTACCCCCTAAAGCATGAAGTAAAAACAATGATAATATTTGGATGAGATTCTTTACGATGTGATGAGTAGGATCTGAAGTGGACAGTGACCTGCATAAATTTTCAATACATTACATCATGATATCTTACATCTTGGACATGAATTGCTAAGGGAGGCATACCCATGCTCATCATGTAAACTATCATAACACGTATATAAATCAGACAGTCATCTATAGATATAGACATGCCTATAGATATAGGCCCATGATTGATATGTGGTACAATTCCTGAAATCGCATCCTCGATGGATGAAACTAGATCTGGGGTCTTCTATATCGTTTACTCGATCATTCAAGTACAAGTCTAACCTTGTGAATATGTGATCTAAAGTCAAACATGGGAAGACATCGTCTAATTACCAGCAGTTCATGTAAGTTGTTAACAGACGCGAGAGAAACCACCGTTGATGTTAATGGTTCTCAAGGTACTGCAGTACGATTTGCAAGGCATGAATAGATGATTTGATGTCGAATGCTAAATAAAATATTTTGGTCGAAGGTCTGATTATTTCAACCTATTTCTGGAAGCGAGAAACCTGTCATTGATGTAAGCAAGCTCCAAGGCACTCGAAAGATGTTTCTAAGTTAACTTCCTGGATGATGAACTTATGTCGACAGGAAGAAAATTTATCAAAAAATGGGAGTAATGATTTTGGAGACAAAATGTGACTTGATGAAGCAATGTTCAGGGATGGCGGTCAAGAAAATGAAGGTTTATGAGTATTGCAGAAGATGAGGTTACTAGATGACTTCTCTTGAACATATCGGCGACATGACAATGAGTTGGCAGCATTGACCCAAAACCGAAGTGATGGATGGTATGATAGACCATAGGTATGATAGATAGTGTTGCACAGACAAATCCCTCTTGCGGACAAGAGCGATCTCCCTAGTATCCTAAGGATATCTAGAAACAAACAGACAGATGTAGACCATTTTCTCTAGAATATTTTGCTTAAGAATTTCTCATTAACTACGGATAGATACTCCTACCTGAAGTCCAGCGCTTGTCTGGTCTTCAATCCAGTCGCTCCAAAAGTTATCGATCCAGTATATAATATCTGCAATAAAAGACAAGCAAACCAGATCAAAGCATCTGCAAAATATGATAATTCGAAAGAAATGATCTATCTTAGTGATCAAGGAGTCTAAGAATTAAATCATTCAAAATATAGATGAACAACTCAATGAGAAAATAAAATCCATTTGTATTAACTTTGAATAAAAGAAGAAACCTTACAACCTTGACGCCTTGATGTTTGTACAGGTTCTTCCGGGGTCCTAAACAGCCATTTTTCTCAGTTTGACAAGACTCCAACTCTCTGAATCAGCATAAGAGACTATGGCCATGAGGATGTAATATCTCTCATGCCAACGATGCCAAATTTTGAGAGTATAATTCCTTCAGCAATTCTCTTCTATAAGCTAAGAAGTAAGTATCAACTACTAAGTATCCAAAAAGTACCCTTGAGACTGAAACTTGGTCTCAATTTATAGCTGAAGAGAGTAGTTTCAGCTCCAAAAAGGAAGGGATAAAGCCCTCTCATTATGGGATTTTAGCTCCAAAAACCAAGGGATAGCTCCATTTATGAAGGGATGAAGGTTCATGAATGGAAGGGACGAAGCTCGACCAAATAGCGCTTCTAGAAGGCCCCAGATGGGAGAATATTCAACCAGATGAGCTTCTAGAACTTACTTTTCTCTTTATTTTACCTTTTACAGGGGTCCGCAGTTTTAATGAGCTTTATGTCCGGGATGTACCGCAGTTTTTATAGCAATTAGCTGCTATACCGCAGGGAATGACTAGGAAAAGTGTGAGAGTAGGCTTTTTAGGATTTTTAAGAGCTTCTTCCAGTTCCAAGACTTGATTTGGGGAACTTTATGTTTTCATACTTCTGAGGGAGCAATAAATAGGTAATGATGAACCCATATAGACAGCTAAATGTCATGGTGACAAATTTTAGTGTAATAGATTGCCCCCTAAAGTGCGAAGTTTGAGGAGTTCTGAAGAATTTTGAAGAGTGAAGTGCTTTATCATTCTGAGGATCGGGTTGTAGGCACACCGGTTGAATCCCTGAAAAAAAAATTCAATGCAAGCATATATATATATATGTATATCATCGCTGAGGTAGGAATTCCCATACTCAGATCAAAACTAACTACATATTCTAATACAGATATGATTTTAGAATTACATGAAGAGTAGACACAGTATGGATGCAGCCATCTGTTAGAAGTAGTCTAATATATGATGAATAATAAAATTCCTCACAACCTGGATGGTGGAAACTAGATCCAAGGTCTTGATTCATGCTTCTCAAACTAGTACGATTCTATCCATGCGATTGATTTTGCTGGAGTCGAACATGGTAGAAACCACTTGATTACCAATCAATGATGTAAATTGTTAACAAGTGTGAGAGAAACCACCAATAATGACCATGGTTCTCAAAGTACTCAGTGCAATCCATGAAATGTGAATTTGTGATCTGAAGTCGAACATTTCACATAATCATTCGATCGAAGGTCAATGATGCAACCGTTCGTCGAAGGCTTAGGGCATGCAGATTCCAAGTTACTGTTAGGATTATAGATCAAATTTCTAGATGATAAGTTGTCGTCGATAGAAAGTGATCCGTCATAGGAAATTCCACGACACGAAACCATTAGATCAAGTTTTGAAGAAAGTTTTAGCAAGGACCGACTCAGGGATGGTCAACGCGAATGGAGACAAATTTTTGCATGAAAGGTTTATTAAACTGATCTCTTGAACACATAACGACACTGAAGATGGTGACGATTTACCTAAAGCTAATACCCAGAAACTGGCTGAAGTCTTTCAATGTGGTTTGATTAACTGTTTGGTCAAAGGATTTTCCCAACCCAGACATGAATGTGACAAAGGTGTCGTGTTCAAGACTGGTATACAACTTTTTAAAACGAAGTATGAAAATTGGATTCATTTTCTCTCTTTTCCCCCACCATTTCTGGCAAGTACCTCTTTATTTTTGACAAGCTTGAGGAGGATAAAATTTGCTTGTTATATAAGCTCATCCTTCGGATGAGTCCAACTTAGTATTAAAATCAAACCCTAAGAAGGAGTGGTTCGCTCTTGTTTATAATTTACAAGTCCTTGACTGTTAAGTTTTAACGAGTCCAGTATAGGTGAAATTCAGTGTTTTTCAATTTTAGGGAGTCAGAAGAAAAACTTAAGAAAACTCTGTGGGCGGACTTTTTCGTAAATTTAGTTTCTCAAGCCCGAAAAAGGATAAAATAATGCAGGAGAAAACTCTATGGACCATGATTAGTCAACGTATACCTTTCTCATAAATAGTCCATTTCGGTCCAGAAAAGGGGTAAACTTATACTGAAGGGACGAGTGTTCATTTCCTTTAACGAGTTCGAATAATCAAGTACTCGGCAATCTTTTCATGTTTAGAGAGTCTGAAAAGGGCTTAAAAGAGGACTCCATGGTTTCGCTTTTTCTGTAAGTTTTAACGAGTTCGAAAAAGTGAAAAAAAGCATACTCATTTCCCAAAATGATTATTTTACCCGAAAATCTTGTATTCTGCACAAAAACCCAAAAAATTAAACATACCTATTTTAGATAAGTAAAAATTATTTGAAAAACAACCTTTCAAAGTGGAAAATAAACAAAATATTATTTTGTTTATTCAAAAAATATTTATAAAAAGTAGTTTAACCAATTCATTTTTACCATTTGCATCCAGAGTGAAAGTTGAGAGCTCTTGGTAGAAAAAGTTCAGAAGGAGATATCAGAAGAACCGACCATCTGAATCCAAAACTGTCAACTCCAGGTAATCCACAATTCATTTCTCTTCATTTTTGTCCATTTACATTCTCTTTTTAGGCTTTAGAATCATTTTTTAGGAGAAAAATAGGTTCACAAAATCACTCTCGGGGTACCGCAGGTAAAACACACAGTACTTGCGGGGTCCCGCACTTTTCATGTATAACGCGTGTGGTAGCTCGCATTGTCTTAATGCAAAAAGTGCGGAGGCACCGTGAACAAAATAAAAATATGTTTTCTCTCAAATTAAGCCAATTTTTCTCATTCTAATTGAATCTAATCTTTCAATATGTCTATTGCAGAGTATCCACAATGCTTGAATGGAGAGAAAGTGAACATGAGGCAGTAGATGAGGCAGCTATGGGAAGTTTACCCACAATGCGTGTTTTTAAAAATTGTGGATTATACAAATATTGGGCAATGCAGGGCATGAGGGCTAAAGTAGAGCTCTTGACATGGTTGGTGAACAGGTGGGATGCTCAAGAACAGTGTTTCATTATCGGTGATCACCGGCTCGAAATTGAGCTGGAGGATATATAGTTTCTTATAGGTTTGTCCAAAAGAGGAGAACCTATTTCCTTGTTTGGGGCTAGGCAAGGTGGCCAGTCTATAGCTAGCTACCAACAATAATTTTGTAACGAAGAGGCTGATCCAAAAGACAACTGCATTGATATAAAAACCATTATCTGTCTTGAACTCAAAGTGGTTGCGTTCACAGTGGCTAGATTGTGTGGGAGTGCAGCTCCACACGTAGCTACTAAAGCCCAGATGCAGATAGCAGATGAATGCTATAGAGGAACCATCTTCAACTGGTGTGAAGGAGTATTGGCTAATGTAAAAGGCCAATTGACTAAAGCTAAGAACACAAAGTTGAAAAACTTTGGATATGGAGCTATTGTAGTTTCTTTTGCTCTGGAGAGGATTCCATATCTTGCCCCCTAGCTTATCTCGGTTGATGCTAGTAGAGTCAGAGAGCCTCAGATGGCCCGCTGGGTACAAATCATGGCCCGTCATAGAGAGGTTTTTGAGATAGTTCGATTTACACCTGCATACTTTCATTGGCTACAGAACCAAATCTTCGCCATTGAATATTTTCCGTATGCTAGGATAGATTTCCGTGGCGACCCTGATATGCCTCTTCCTCCAGGAACACAATGGGATGCGTTAGGTAAATCAATCATTTTGATGTGTTTTTAATTATAATTTTTTTATTTTGTTTTCAATCGTCTTAGTACTGATGTCAAAAATTTAAATGCAGATTTTGGTCCACGAAGACCAGCCAATCTCCGCCGCTTCGAGAGGAAGCGAACATACATTATTGCACTGCCAGAGAATCAAGCAGCAGATATTCTCACTGATTTAGAGAAAAACCTGGAGAGTTTAACCAGAGATATTCCAGAGACTACTATGGATGATATTCCTTTACGCATCCAGAGGCATGTTGCTAGTGCTCCTGGCCAGTTTCGGAGATATTTGCGTAGAGTGGCACGAGCGATAGTGTATTATCATGATCATCACCACGGATAGTGGATGATCATCGCAGATCATTGTATTTTTGCTTTTTGTATCACTACCTTTCGGATCATAGGGTGTTTTAAACCTATGGTCCTAGACGATGTAATATTTTTTGAAACACAAGCTCTATCTATGATATGACTACTTTCGACGGCTATCTTGTTCAACACTTATCGAATGTTGTTTTAACTTGCTGTTTTAATGTCGCAAATGTATATTTATAACATTATTAGCTAATGCTCAGCCAATGTATTTAAATTTCTTGGAATGTTTTGATATTCAATGTAATCAAACTGTCTTTCCAAGAGATGAAACTTCAATAATAATCTCAGTAACACTGGATTTTTAATTGCGTATACTCTGTTTAAATATAATACAATGTGTTCAGAATCTAACCTAACGATCAAATGCCGAATGCCAAATGAAATGGCATCAGATAATAACTCAATCACTGCGCTATATTCTGCAACATTATTCATTGTTTGACTGAGGCTTACCCCATGCATAGAAACTAACTCATCGGTGGGTGAATAGATGACCCAGGCTGCAGAAGAAATATTCCGTGTACTATGACAAGCACCATCAGCAAAACCAATGTAGGCTTGAAGGGACGTCGACATCTACAATATAAAGAGTAATCAAGATAAGCAGGAATAGTAGTCAACGCAAACTTTTAACTAGACACACTCATATAATCTAGAGCAACTAATCTAGAGCAGCTAACTAATCTACATGTAAGATCTTCACAAAAAATCAAGCATAATATCTCTTTAGATAAATTCCATTTCTGGGTTTACCTAAAGACACCCTGACATAATGAATCAATTCGTAAGCCCCTTTTGCAAGCACTCGCTTGACAATATAAGGACCATGCCACATAGGTTCAAATTTTCCAGCTCCTATTTTATCGTTAACTTGGTCATATACCAATACTAGGTCACCTTCTGAAAAAATACGAGGTGTAACACTTTTATTGTACTGAGCTTTAACGCATTTTTTATGAGCTTCGGCTGCCAATACAGCGGTGCGCCAAGTCTCATCTAATTGTGCCAGGAAAAAAAAGCGTTTTTCCTCCCTAGAGGTAGCTGGTAGTAACTCTATGGATAATTGGAGTGATGTTATTTCGCATTCAATTGGTAATACAACTTCTAAACCGTAGACCAGTTGAAAAGGAGTGAAACCTGTTGTGGTTTTTGCTGAGGTTCGATATGCCCAAAGTGCTGAGAAAATCATAGTATGCCAATTCGATTTATGAATTATGATTATCCGTTTAATCATAGTGGTTAAAACTTTATTGACAGCTTCAACCTGACCATTACCCTACGGGTAATATGGAGTAGAACTATCATGGCGCAGGCCAAGCTGGTCAGAAATTTCGGTCATCATAATGTTTCGAAAATGGCTCCCATGATCGGTAACAATATCTTGGGGTACACTTAATCGAGCAATCATGTGATTGAATACAAAAGTAGCTGTGTTTTTCCATCTGCCGCAAATGTAGGCATCCCATCGGCCCATTTGGTAAAATAATCTACTGCTAGAATAATATACCCATGGCCCCCGGCCGAGTGAGGGTTGCATGTAATGAAATCAATGCCCCATTTTGAAAAAGGACCAACAGCAATTATGGGGTGAAGAGGAGCAGATGGTGCACGCATCTTCCGATCAAAAATTTGTTGGGAAAAATACTGAGAGGGGGGGTAGGGGGGGTGAATCAGTATTTAGTGCAGACTGAAAACTTTTTTTTTACTTTTTCCTTCTCTAAAACCCATATGCTGCTTTAATGAATCCAAGTCGCGTATACACGCGGATATCCTTAATGAAACTCGCATATTACCATAGATCTCATTATGCAGATAATTCTTTACTTAGATCATTGCATCATTCATTCATTAGATGTTTAGTAAGCAGTAAACATGTGCAGTAAGAACAGAATAAATCATCACACATAAGCAACACACATGAACACCAGGATTTAAGGTGGAAACCCAATTCGGGAGAAAACCACTGCTGTCGTCGTCTCAGTCTTCAATATTTTATTATAAAGAAAACATCGTACAACCATGTACTGGCGCAGACTCATACCAGCACGCAAGCACCCACCTGCAGAAGGCTACAACCTTCTCTCGTTTACCAGCCTCTCCTGGAAGGGAGCTACAACCCCCTACTCTCGTTTACCAGCCTCTCCTGGAAGGGAGCTACGACCCCCTGCTCTTGTTTACTATCCTCTCCTGGAAGGGAGATACTACCCCCTGCACTTGTTTACCAGCTACCACTATAAGGGAGCTACAACCCCCTCACTGAAGGCTTCGACCCTCAGCACCATTGTGGACCACGTTTCATCAATTTTCATACTGGACCCACTCCATACATTTAAGCTCATCGTACATCAAACTAAAACGTATAACCCCATCAATTCATTCATTGAATCATCAACCAATCAACCATCAACTTGATCTTCAATTAACATAATCAGCAGCATATTCATCATTCAAACAACCCAGTTCTGTATGAATACATCATTGACAGATAGCAGTAAAACAACACAACATATCAGACATTTCATACCACATACTTCAGAAAAACCCTAGTTCCATACGCGCTTTTACTTCACTAAACCTGCGTATGCATGTGCTTTAACAGAAACAAACCTGCGTATACTTTTGTGCATTCTTCAGAAAACCCTAACTGCCCATACGCGCTTTTCCTTAGGCAGACCCGCGTATACACGCGCTTTTACTGAATCGAACCTGCGTATACATCTGTAAATTTTTAGGACTGTGCAGCTCTTCAGATTAGATAAACAACTTAGATTTCATCCTTTACTTTAGAAAGTATTTCGCCTCATCTCAAATCTAAACATTCCATAAACAGATCTAGAAAATACATATATATTTCAGATCTAGAGATCCCTCTTCATCATTTTCTTCATAGGTGCATTATTAATTCAGATCAATCAATAAACTGTTACCCATTCCATACAGATATACTTCAGAGTGAAGTATTCATTAAACCCAGACACTTGCACCCTTGCACTATTATTCTCTTCTCCTTTTATAGGTTTAGCCTTTATCAATACCATGAGTCAAAACCACTCAATGTCCGACGGTATTCCTAGACGGGATCAAATAGATAATCCAGCGGTCAATACAATGGGTCAATACCATGGTCAAGTCCCCTGGTTTTATAAATTTAGAGCACAATAGGACATACGCGACTTGGCACGTACTTTTCTGCGTACATACGCTACTTCTCCTCATCAAACTCGCGTATGCATTGTGACATACTTTGTTCAACATTATTCTGGCACTTTCTGAATTCCTTTCTTTTGCAACTTCTGAACTGATCTGTAGATACATCAGAGTTACATCATTAACAACTCATCAAGTCAGTTTCCATCAAGGACAACTTCATCAAGCAGGTTCCATCAAATTCAACACATTGTATCACATTGCCAACAATCTCCCCCTTAATTCATCAAGTAGGTTTCCATCAAGGACAACTTCATCAAGTATGTTTCCATCAAGTAAAATACATTTCCATCAAGAATAACTTCATCAAATAGGTTGCCATCAAGGACATAACATTGCATCATATCGCCAATAGTCTTATTTCATCAAGTAGGTTTCCATCAAGGACAACACATGCCAACAAAATTTGACAATTGTGGCATTTTCAAACCGCAAGAATAAAATCTTTAAATAACGAAGGCCAAAAATAACCAATGCGCAATATCTTTTGGGTTGTGGCATACCCAGACATATGACCACCACATGCTCCATAATGGCAGTCATTCAAAACTCGTTCAGCCTCTTCATGAGTTAAACAGCATCGAAATACATAATCTACACCATGACGATAAAGTGTGTCTCCAACAATATTGTATTGTTGGGATTGGTAACGGATTTTTCGTCGATGTGAACGTGAAATTTCAGGCCGAAAAGTTTGGGTTTGGAGATATCCCCATACCAAGGATCTAACGTACTGATAAGAAACAGAGATTCATCAGCGATTGGATGCTCTACCACAGTTTCTGTCTCAGTATTCGGGAAGTCACACATAAGTTTGGCGAACATCAGTGATTTCTTTTATTTGGATTTTTCAAATTCTAAATCAAACTCCTGAAGGATGACTATCCATTTAGAGTATTTTACCCCGAGCAATTGTTTAGTCAGAATATACATCATCGGGTTGCAACTAGAAATCACCGTTGTTTCTCGTAACAAAATGTAATGACGAAAACGTTGGACAGCTTGAACTGCTGCCAAGACCAATTTCTCCACATGCAAGTATTTGATCTCTGTAGGATTGAGATTCTGACTGAGATAGTAAATTACATGTTCATTGTGGAATTCATCTTTCTGAACTATTACCATTCCAATAGTGGAATCGGAGGCTGCTAAGTATAAAAATTAATCCTGGTTGTAATTTTGTGGATGTAGTAATGGTGCATGGGTCAACACGTGTTTTAAAGCATCAAAAGATCGATCAGCGATCTCATCCCAAAAGAAAGGAACATTCAGTTTCAAAATCCTAGTAAAACCTTTGGTTAACTCGGCATAGTTCTGGATGAATCTACGTAGAAAGTTTTCTTTCCCTTGCAAACTTTGGAGTTGGAGAAGTGAGGAAGGAGGAGGTAAATTGATAATGGCCTCAACCTTTGAAGGGTCAACATGAATGCCTTATTTCGAAACGAAAAATCCCAGTAACCTACCAGATTGTACACAAAAAACACACTTGTGTGGATTTAAGCGAATCTTATAATACCTACATTTCATAAAGATCGCTCGTAAGTTAGTTGGATGATCTTCTCCGTGTAATGAATGAGCAGGTAAATCATCGAGATAAGGTTGCACAATGTGTTTAATGTCATGAAAAGCATAGGAAATTGCCCTTTGAAAAGTTTCCCTATCATTCTTTAATCCGAAAGGTAATTTACAGTAAGAAAATGTTCCCCAAGGACAAATGATCGTTGTTTTTGGTTGATTGGCAGGGAGTATGTTTATTTGATTGTATCCGGAAAATCCATCCATGAATGAATACATTTCATTTCCAACACAGTCGTCAATAATTTGGTCGATATAAGGAGTTGAATAATTGTCTTTAGGACAAGATTTTTTAATATCCCTATAGTCAACACATAATCATATTGTTCCTTGTTTTTTCATAACAGGAACGATATTAGATACCCAATCTGTTGACGAGATCGGATAAATAAAACCTACTCTCAATAATTTCTCAACTCCGGCTTTAATGGTAGAAGCTTTTCATGGATGTATCGGACGTAAAGGTTGTCCAACAGGTTTAGCATCCGGAATAGTCTTTATTTCATGAATGAAAATGTTGGGATCTATTCCTGGCATTTCTTCATAGGACCAGACAAATATGTTGTGGAATTCTTGAAATAGGGCTTCATATGTACAAATTTCATCTAACATACACGAAGCACCTATATGAATGTTTTCAATAATTCCGGGTTTTACTGAGGTGTCAATAGGAATGGTAGAAGAAATATTCCCCAAATTTACTTCAAAATCCAAATTTGTGATCGAGATTAGACTCTGAGGTTCCTCGACATAGTCAGCTGTAAAAATAGAGGAAAATTTATTTTCGAATTTATCAAGCTCAGATAAAAATGATGACCTATGATGGAGATCATCCCATGGTAACTCATCTATAGACAAGAATTCACAAATGCTTTCATCCGTATGAAACACTTGTTGAAAAGAATCAGGAATTGATGTTGTAGTCGAGCTTGATGTTGAAAATGATTCTTCGTTGATCACATTCATTGGATCAGCATCAGTTGATAAAGGATCGGAGAAAGACTGTACTGCTTGATATGCTATCTCAAAAGGACTCAAAGGCATCATGCCATTGAATGAATCCAGTTCTGATTCTAAAGGCACTATCCAAGGATCAGAAATGGAATAGTGCTTGATGTAATCATATTGATATTAGAAATATTATGTGGTATGTTAGGTGGAGGCATAGAAAAAGTTCCCATTAAAGCGAAATATTTGATTAAACCTACTCCTACATCCTCATAAGGCATAGTCATTTTTCCAACATGTTGAATACTATCAGTAGAAGCTAGGTCAAATGAATGATATGAGAGATGATCGACTTTCACAATCTTCCTTGATGAGGAAACATAATTATTCGAAAGACGTATGACACGACAACAGTCATAGCATAAGACCAACTTCGACCCAGAAGAAGGTTGTAATATAGAGGGGCATCAACTACATCCACATCTAAATTAACGGTTTTTCCTTCGACTTCTATAGGTAGATCCTGCAAAATTCCAAATGGATGGAATCCTCTTCTGTCAAAAGATTTGATGACTGTCAGTGACTGGTTAAGGGTTTGAGAACCAAGTGATTTCCAACAGTTTAATGACATGATACACGTAGATGCTCCTTCATCAATAACAGTACGAAAGTAATGTTTTTTTTTTACTAGTACTAGGATCTGAAAAGCCATTTGATGAGGGAGACGAGGTGTAAAATTTTCTAAATCAAAGACCATGAGGTTTGAATCCTAAAGATATACAGCTCCAATTGCTGATAAGAGTAATTTCCTTTGTGCATGACATGATTGCAGCACTTCCAAGGCCAACATTGTTGAAGGAGATATTGCTAAATCCTCCACAATGTTGTAATTCTGAGTAGCTCTCGCATGTGGATTGAAAGCTGATTTACGAAGTACACCTTTATCAGGCGGTTTGATTACTAAATCAGGATTTGGTTTCTCAATATGCAGTGGATCAGAAACCGAAGGAGATGTAGCTGGTGCAGAACTAGAATTTTCTACTTCTTTACCAGCAACAGGGTTTTTACTACCATAATCTTGCGATTGAGTCGAAACCATCAAAATATCTGCCGATGCATTAGAGGAAGATCCAATCATTTTTCTATCTTGAACAGGAAAAGGATCCTTAAAAATGGTAGGGATGGATGAACCTTTGATGAATTTAGATACCTCGGCCCTATGCGGACATTCCTTGGTGAAATGATCCTCGTCACAGATAAGACAAGCATAACGAGGTTTCCGTTTATCATCAATTGATTCATTTTTATCAGTTTTTTCCTTGGGAGATGAAGTTTGTTTATTCTTTTTCTTCCCTTTCTTCTTATAGTCGGATTTCGACTTTGTACTATATGAATCTACAATGTGAATATCGACAGAAGTTTCCAGGGAAGATTCTCCTTTTGGTGAATCAGGCAAAGTTATTATGGGAGAAGTAACCTTTGAAGATGTCTTCTTACTCTTAGTCGTAATAACTGAACCGATTACACCATTAGCGACATGAGACCCTGAAGGAGTTGTTGTTATCTGACCAGGACGCGGTAAATTGAGAATTTTCTCGTACAAAGTTCCAGACTGGGTATATACCAAGTCTAGATACTAAGCTTGAGCAATAACTTGTTCTTCTGTGACAACTCCTGCTTTGGCTAAATCTTCAGTGATTTTTGGTAGTAATGATTTGACAAACCATTCTTCCAATATTTGATCCGGGATAAAAACTTTTACCAAATGTCTTCTACGTCTCCATTCATGTATATGATCTGATATGTATGTAGATGTAGATTGTTTTGGCAAAGTTAATAATTTCGTGCCATTTTCGTATCTGACTGGCAACTGAAAATGAGTTAAGAAAGGATTTGCTAGGGCATTTAAATTATTAAATGAGCCTCGTGGCAGTTCAATGTACCACTTGGCAGCTAATCCTATTAACATTATCTGAAAAAAGTCTAAGTCGAATGGAATCGTCGATTAATGTTGGATGCACACAAAAGGTGGTAAGTCATGATATGGTTAGAAGGATCCTCTCATGATTTTCCTTCAAACTTTAGGATATCACTGGGAAACTTATGCAACATAGGCGGCCAATATGGATGATAATAGATAGGATCATTCGTAAGGCGAGATAAATCCGATAAATCCAAAGTTGCTATGAATGGTAATCGACGGGTAGGGTCTTGTGGATAACCTTTTGAAACTAAACCAGTCCCAGGAGGAGGATATCCAGGATAACCTGGAATAGGTTGTGCATTTGGAATCAGAGTACCCCGTGGATAACCAGGAATAACCGGAACATAATGGGGTTGAATAGGTGTCTGATATGTATACCCAAGGTATGGTTGTTGCGGGTAGACTAGAGTTCGAACAAGTCCATATTGATATGGCCCCTGATATGTTTGATAAGTAAACTGCGGTTTTTTTGTTATAACTGTACTTGTACCAGGTTGTCCTGCAAGCATCTAAATAGTAGTCTAAATTGTAGGTCCAGACTACAGAATAGAAACCTGAGGAATTTGTACTGATGTTTGAGGGGCAGAAGTAATAGGAGTTATAGACATTCCAGGAATAGGTGTGATAGGTTGAACAGAAGTCTGAGCAACATTTTAGGGTGGAGTTGTAGGTGTACTCGGACCAGGCTGCTGAACAAGACCAGATGTAGGTGTTTGAATGACAGGTTGGACAAGTTTTTGGGGTTTATTATAACCAACGGGTTGCCCAGCTTGATAATAAGGTACTTGCATATTTGGTTGTAAATTCTGTTGGACTTGAGATGGATCCCACACCATTATGGGATATGAAGGTCCCAATGACGGTTGTACATAAGACGAACCGTAACTGGGTTGAACATATGGCTGATAATTGACTAGATAATTTCCACCTCCTTGTAACATTTGTTGTGTTGTCCTAAAGGAGGTTGCAATCCTTGAGCTGGGTACTGCCCTTAAGGTTGATATTGACCTTGAGGCACATAATGACCTTGAGGCATATATTGTCCCTAAGATTGACCTTGGGGTATGTACTTTCCTTGAGGTTGATACTGACCCTGAGCTATGTATTGTACTTGAGGTTTCCCCCCAGGCTGTATTTGACTATTTTGAGGTTTTCCCCCAGTCGATAAATTACTACCTTGAGAACCGGGGTTCGACATATTTCCAGACATCATATAAACTTGCTCAGTGTTCAAAGTTCTATTATTTGATTCATTTGTGCCAGATGATGACATTGGTTTGTTAGGAAGAGGAGATGCTCCTGAGAATGTACTAGAGAGTGACCGATAGCCTACAGGAACAGACGGACCACCATACAAAAATGTTTCTGGCGATTTAGTGAACATAGATGACTCACTAGACATGTTTAGCAGAGGTCTATAACCTATTGGTGTAGGGAAAAAATGAATTTGGGGTGGCGAGTACTAAATACCTACGTTTTGCAGAAAATATGTAAATGACAAATACCAAGTGTCTTGTCTAAAACGACTATAAAAAATTGATTCATTTCCTCTAAGTTCTAAAGTTTCCTAAGTTGAGGGAAGAACAATCTCTTCCTCTATATCAGTGATTTCTTCAATACTAATGAGACCAGAAGGAAGATCTTCTATAATCTGATTTATTACTCTGGGTGAATTAGGATAATTGGAAGTTGAAGTAATGAAATCTAAAGTAAGTTCTGATATAGCAGGTTCAGTTTTCGATTTAGAAATTTCAGGTTCTTCAGGTGATAATTCACTTGTTGTAGAAGCATATTCAGTTAATTCGGAAATTGAAACTATCTGTGAAGTATGTTATGCTATTTGCAGTTGATCTACTTTAGAATCAGGATGAATAATTATGGATGATTCTCCTTGTTACGTTAATCCAGCTCTACCGATAACATTAGGTATCATATATTTAAGTCTTTCTAGTTGGCTTGGTGTGTACTCAGGGGGTTTCCCCTAAGTTCTACGTCATCGTCTCGGTAATTCAGCCACGATTAAAAAATTTAACACACGTAAACAAAGAAAAAATTCAAACAAACCCTAAATTCGCTAAGGAAACAATAAAATGAATCACACGCCTATAAAAATATAAGAGATCAATCCACACACAAATAGTAGATCCCTGCACTAAAAACACTAGTTGGTGATGAAATCCAACATCGTATAATTTTAATGCAGAAATGGTGGTTGGAACAGTTACCCCGACAACCTGCTTAATGAAACAGACCGGTGCAAGTTTCTCCACTTAAACCATCTCGAGTGAAGATAACCCTCCGAAGAGTCCAAGTGAGTCTAGCCGACGTCTGCTCCAGGTATAGTGGGACCTCCCCTCTACCGTCACCTTGGGAAAGAATCCTAAATTTTATGACCACTAAGGTCACCAACGGGAACACATATACTTGGGGGAACATTCTACCATCCGATATACAAGCAAGGTCAGAGTAATAAGTTCAATCCCCTTGAAGGCTCCTTAACATAATCCAAGGTTTACCGAAAAGTGACCCCAGGCTCCTCGACAATGGTCTATCTGAGGTTTACCATTTTTAATATGTGCACATATTCTATCGTTCCCAATGAGATAGGTATGATTACCTCACTGGTTCGGATATGATCTCGTGCTTGACTCCTTTAGGAGGAGCTTCCCAGAGCATACATGCTACAATTAGATTTCCCTACCACAAGATTGACTACTTGTTTGTTTTTACTATCTTGGAGAGTTAACTAAAACCTATGCCAAGACACTAGCCTAAGCTATGTTGGTGGAAAAGAGCCCTAGAAAATATAAAATTTCTAGATTGATTTTAATTAAGCTTTACTTTTAATTGGCAGTTTCTTAGGACAATGGCTATGGAAATGAAACTTGATGATGTTTTAATGACCCGACTCAAAATTCGCTATAATGCATCTATATGATAAACAACTCATTTCTTTTCAATGAAATCTAACTAGAGGAAAGAGTTGAGATATTTTCAGAAACTTTCAAAATATCAATTCCTTCTTTCCTATATGAGAAACTTTGAAAAGAAGACAATTCAGAGATTTCAATTCCCAAAAGATCTTTTGCTCAAAATGAAATTCCCTATATCATTTAGATCAGAAACAAAAACAAACTTCTTCAAAAAGAAAATAAAAAAGCTTTAAAACTACAAAATTCAAAACTAAAAGAAATGTCTAATTTTGAACTCTATCTAAAAGTTGGAGGATGTTTAAGCCTGGTTTGTAATCTAACCAAGAGTTTTCTGCTTATTCCAGCAAGAAATCAAAGCATCCAAAAATAGTTTTAAAATGAAATTCAGTCCTTATCAATCTAAAGCTTTTATAAGTTTGCAAATGAAAATAAAATCAAATTTTCATAAGAGTAACAATTGCATCAAGTTCAATGGCTCAATAGAAAAGCAATGAAATACCAAGTAGCTGAGGTATACAAAAGTTTATGATTTAGAGCAATGGGAGGAATAGGCAAATTTTTTACTCATAATATGCAAACTAACTAAATAGATCACTTAATCACAGAAATTGTTGAAAGAAACCTTTCATAGAAGTCTTTGACAACCAAGACAAATTGGGTAAAGAACAAAAATCAAGTAATGGAATGCCAAAAAATAGAATTTCTAATTTTTCTAAAATTTTCCAGAGATCCACAGTTTTTAATGGAATAAGGTGCGGTACTGCACTTTATTCTACTAAATATTGTGGAGTCTACCGCTCTGTTTTAAAGAAAAAAGTGTGAAAGGCAGGAAAAGTAGAGAAGAAATAAAAATACAGATTTATAGTCAGGGATGCTATTGAGTTTTCTACCCAATTAAGTTTTGAGCTAATCTCAGTCAAAAAAATCTCAAAGAAATCTCAAACATCAAATTGAAAATAAAATAAAAATAAGTTCATATATTCCCCAGTGGAGTCGCCATTTTGTTACACAGACGAATCCCTCTTGCGGACAAGAGCGATATCCCTAGTATCCTAAGGATATATAGAAACAAACAGACGGATGTAGACCATTTTCTCTAGACTATTTTGCTTAAGAATTACTCATTAACTAAGGATAGATCCTCCTACCTGAAGTCCAATGCTTGCTCGGTCTTCAATCCAGTTGCTCCAGAAGTTATAAATCAGCATATAAGATCTGCAATCAAAGACAAGCAAACCAAATCAAAAGCATCTGCAAAATATGATAATTCGAAAGCAATAATCTATCTTAGAGATCAAGGAGTCTAAGAATTAAATTATTCAAAAGATAGATGAACAACTCAATGATAAAATAGAATCCATTTGTATTAACTTCAAATAAAATAAGAAACCTTACAACCTTGACGCCTTGATGTTTGTACAGGTTCTTCCGGGGTCCCGAACAGTTGTTTTCCTCAGTTTCACAAGACTCCAACTCTCTGAATCAGCATAAGACTATGGCCATGAGTATGTAATCTCTCTCATGCCAATGATGCCAAATGTGGAGAGTATAATTTCTTCAGCAATTCTCTTCTACAAGCTAAGGAGTAAGTACCAACTACTAAGTACCCTTGAGACTGAAACTTGTTATCAATTTATAGCTGAAGAGAGGTAGTTTCAGTTCCAATAAGGAAGGGATAAAGCCCTCTCATCATGGCATTTTAGCTCCCAAAACCAAGGGATAGCTCCATTTATGAAGGGATGAAGGTTCATGAATGGAAGGGGCGAAGCTCAACCAGATAGCGCTTCTAGAAGACCCTAGTTGGGAGAATATTCGATCAGCTGGGCTTCTAGAACTTACTTTTCTCTTTATTTTTCCTTTTATGGGGGTCCGCAGTTTCAATGAGCTTTACGTGCGGGATGTACCGCAGTTTTTATAGCAATTAGCCGCGGTACCGCAGGGAATGACTAGGAAAAGTGCGGAGTTAGGCTTTTTCGGATTTTTAAGAGCTTTTCTCCAGTTCCAAGACTTGGTTCAGGAACTTTACGTTTTTAGACCTCTAAGGGAGCAATAAATAGGTAATTATGAACCCATATAGATAGCTAAATGTCATGGTGACAAATTTTACTGTAACAATGGCCCACTATCCATGTAGCTCGGAGGCCATACCCCGAAAGCGCTAATTAGCAACATAAAGGAGTAAAAAGGTTGATGGGTCATCGGGCTAGCTAGGCCTATAACTCAGAAGTGTAGGGGCATCTCACTGGCTGGGAGTTGAGTCCTCAATACAGTCTCCACGTGTCCCAGAGGCCTTGTCTCGAAAGTGCAAGCGAAGTGCACAAAGAAAGATCCAGGGTATCAAGGGTCAGGATGATGTGGTTTCATAACCACATGGACCAATCGGGAGAGATGGCATGCGGAATGGAATGAGCCACAATTTCTATGTGTCCCAGAGGTCCCATCCTGGAGGTGCGCAGATGGGAAGCAAAGTGAACGTCGGGATAAAATATGTGGGATGACATAAGTCAAATGGTGTTGGCAAAGTGTGCATCCTGATTGGTGGGGAGGCGGTCCCATCTGACAGGTCATTATGACAAAATGGACCCTGAGGTATTAAGAGGTGCAATAAAGGAGTGTGTTGGGATAAGAGGAATAATTATGACTTGGAATAGGTTGAAGTGGCAGTTGAGGGTTGGAGTGCTGGACTAATGGGGGAAGAAGTTGTGCAACCCCACTATACATGCAAGCACAGTGAAGAGACCCTGACGAGTAACAAGGAGTGTTCCTAGAAGTTGCCAGGATGAGGAAAACTTGATGACATGTCCCTGAGGCATAAGGAGGATTAGATTGAAGCGTTGGGACGAGGTGGTTAATCGTAGTTGTTGGTTTTGGTTGGGCATAACAGAAGAATGGAAGAAAGATATGTTTATGCATGTATTCAAACGTTAAATAAGGGGGTTCGAGCCAAGCATGTGTGTGTGTGTGTGTGTGTGTGTGTGTGTGTGTGTGTGTGTGTGTGTGTGTGTGTGTGTGTGTGTGTGTTAAAAGGCCTCGGTTATGAGGTGTCTAGTATGATTTGAGAAGCTCGGGTGATGCATCCAAACAACTCTTGAGAATTAAAAATTTAAAGAATAAAATAAAATATATATATAAAGTGAGGAAGAAATGGTCTCTGCAATTAAGAAAATTGGTAATATTTTCAAAGGAATAGCAATCAACACTAGTGGAATGTCAGGAGGTCTATGTAAAATATGGAATCACACAATCATAGATATACAAAATATACACCAAGAGCAGCATTGGTTAAGGACTAATTTCAAGAATAAAGAAATGGAAAAACCTTCATAATTTATAATATTTGCAGCTCGACCCACTACAGAGACAAGGAGAAATGCTAGAATTCCTTAGCACTCAAGTAAGATTTAGAATGCATTCATTATTTGATGATTGTAGATGATCTCAATCTAGTAATGGATCGTGAAGAAAAAAGAGGTGGTATTTATCTCCCTAATCCATGAAGAGACAAATTGAAAAACATAATGGTCGATCATAGTTTCATAGACATCAAGCCAATAAATGGAAAATTCACTTGGATCAATAGGAATATTGGTCTTGGAAACATGAAATAATGACTGGACCAGTTCATAGTCCACATAGATTTCATAGTTGGCTTTGCCTTAGCATCCTAAAAAATTATATCTACGACAATATTAGATCATAAAACTGTAAGTATAACCTTTGAAGAAAATGTAAACTTTGGTCCCCTTCCTTTCCGTTATAATCCTCTTTGGTCCGAGAAAAAGGATGTGTGGCCAATGGTTCAAAAAACCTAGCACAAAAAAATAGATGGCTCTCCAAGCTTTTTCTGGGAATCAAAACTTAAGCTTGTCAAGTTTTCTCTTAAGATCTGGGAAAAGAACAACTACAGAGAAACCACCCAAGAAAAGAATGCCCTCCAAAAGGAACTGGAAGCAGTGCAATAAAGATTAGATAATGAAGCAGAGACAAAATAAATCAAAGCTCAATAAAATGAGCTCTACTGGAAAATATACCAAATAAACATAAGAGAGGAGGAGGACTGGAGATTCAAATCAAGAAATATACGGCTTCAGGCAAGAGACAAAACACAACCTTTTCATAACCAAATAAAGGCTCGAAGGAATAAAAATAATGTTTATTCTATCTTCAAAGAGGGAGTTATTTTGGTCGAAGGGGTGGAGGAGGTCAAATAAGAAGCCTATCAACATTTCAAAAGGCTCCTAACAGTTAACCTCAAGCCATCTAATTACGAGAAAATATTGATCTCAATTCAAAAAATTGTAACTGCGAAGAAAAATGCAATCTTAACCAAGCGAGTTACAGAAGAAGAAATGAAAAATGTAATATGGGGCCTACACCCTGGAAAAGCGTCGAGGCCTAATGGATTATCCATATCCTTTTATAGATCCTTTTGGGGACTCATCAAGAAGTACCTCGTAAAAATGATCCATTATTACCTAAAGAAACTCAAAATTGTAGGTGGAACCAACTCAACCTTTCTATCCTTAATCCCCAAAGAAGTCAGGCCTACCTCTTTAATTCATTATAGCCAATCTCTTTATGCAATTCCTCTTATGAAATTATTTCAAATCACCTCAATTCCTTTTATCCATGCTTGATATCTAAAAACTAGGGTGGGTTCATCTAGCATAGACAGATAGTGGATAATATTCCCCTTTTCCACAAAGTAATACATTCAAGCCTCACCATAGAAGAACAAGGCTTCATCCTCAAAATAGATATGGAAAACACCTTTGATAGAGTAATATACTTCTTTCTCTTTGTTGTCTTGAAAAGATTCAGTTTTGCTAATGAATTCATTGAATTGATTAAATATTGTATCAACAAGCCATATGTATTAGGATTACTTAACAGAAGGCTAGGTCAAATATTCTAAAGCACCAAGGAGATAAGGCAAGGGTGCCTTCTCTTTTCCTTCCTATATGTCCTTATGGCAGACACCCTTAGGAAAAAGTTGAAGAAAGAAAGACAAAGAGGAATTATCACAAACATTCAATTGAGTAGGGGAACAAAATATTTAAATCACTCACAATTTGAAAATTATACTCTTGTGATTGGAGCAGCCTCGCCAATAGTGGCACGAAGAATCAAGATAATTTTGGATATCTTCCCTAAATAATTAGGAGTAATTCCTGATAAAATCAAAAATAGCATATTTGGATGGAAAAAATCCTCCATAACCCTGAGAAGAAACTCCCAAATATTTTAAATTCCTTACAAATCAGACTGGACTCTCTTTAATTACTTGAGAATACTAATATTCAATCAATTTGTGAAGTCTGAAGTTTGGATAGAGATATTGGGAAAAATGAGAAAGAAAATGCAATATTAGGGGAAATAATAGTTAAATATAGCAGGTCACACCATCTTAATTAAATCAACCATAACAACTCTCCCCCTCTATCAGTATAGATCCTTCAAGTACCAATTGGAATTCTAGAAGAAAAAAAAAATGAAATCCTCATTGGAAAAATCCTATGGCAGAGGGGGAATTCAAAAGCAAAAAAAATCAGTTCCTCAGTTGGAATTAGGTTATAGCCCCCTGTGAAAGAGGAGGGATTGGAAAAAGGAAACTTGCACTTATTAATACAACATTGGGATCAAAATACTCTATAGATTCATCACAGAGGGGCCAACTTGGTGGAAACAGGTACTGGAAGGTAAGTATCTCTCCACCTCCCACCAACATATTCATAATTCTCCTTTTCCCCTTTTTAATTGTTCATCCATCTGGATATTTGTAGGAAGGCCATCCACTTTATAAAATATCATGCATCTCATATCACTGGGAATGGAACTGATATAGATATTTTGGAAGAAAGTATTCTTGGTAATCCACTCTTGTCCACCCTTCCTTCCCTTCATCCTCTTAGGATTTGGTGTGTTGCTAGAGGTATCTCTCACTTGGCACAAATTTATCTTTGGAAGCAAGATGGATCCATTTGGAAGGCTTGGAAACCACCCGCCTCTTCTAGCTGGAAAGTCTCATCTTTGGAAATTATTCATAGAAAACATAAAGAGTGTTTTCCCAACCTTAAACACTCAGAAGTATGGGTTTAAGTGGAATTTATCAGGGCAAGACTACACTGTAAAAAGTGGATATAGGCACTTCAAGAGGAGAAAATCCAGCAACCATCTTGGCCATATTGGAAAATAGTGTGAAAATTAGAAAGCTTGACTAAGATCAAACTATTCACTTCACTTCTAAATCTTGACCATGGAAATTTTAAGGAAGCGCAACATACAAGGCCCCTTAATATGCCCCCTTTGCAAGAACTCAAAAGGTTCATTGCAACACTTATTCCTCATATGCCCCTTTTCTCAAGCTTGCTAGAAATATTTACTTCAACCCCTTCTATTCCATTTAAACTTTAGCCTGAATCTTTCTCAATTATTTTCACATTGGAACATTAGTTATCCCTACTCTTTGAAAAATAAAATTAGATGCTTATGGAACACCCTTCTAGCAACCCTTTACTATCAAATTTTGTTAGCAAGGAATGAGAATATATTTGAATCAAGGAAGTTGTTATCACTCCACTGGATCTCCAAGGTTGAGAAAGAGTCCAAACAGAGGTAACCACAGACCAATATTTTAGCTTGGTAGCTAGCCCTACCAAATCGGAGGGGGCTCTCTCCACAAAGTCACAGCCAAGAGGGCTGGATGAATTATGGTTTTAGGCTAGGTATAAGTACAAGGGTTTTATTTGGTTGAATTGGGTTGATGGATGAGGATTAGGTCAAAGAGGCTAGGTCAGGGCAAATAGCATTAGGGTTGCAGAGATTCAATGGGGCAAGGTAGGTAGAAAACCTAACACTTTAGGGTTTTTTGAGTGGGATGGATCAGACAGGTGAGGAGCTAGAAAGAGCAAGGCTAAGCATGAATTCTTTATAAACTAAAGAAGATGGACAAACTATGAAGGTTTTCCAAAAACAGAGCATGAGAGATGTATTTTGTTTATCAACTTGAAAACCAGCATATCATAGAAATGAAATGGATCATGAAACAAAAAAATCATACATAATGAGACATAAAAAAATAAAAAAATAAATTTTCCATACCATAGGTATCCCAAAGAAATAGTTGCAACCTTTTCATTAATTTTCTGCCAAATAATGATTACACTGGAGTCTCTTATCAATGGAACAACATCCAACCTGTGTAATGAGTCAAAAAGTACAAGATATAGACTTCAAACAACCTCTCCCAATCTCAGGGGTTGAATCCATGAGAGGAGGAGGAGTTCCACCAAAAATTGAGCTGAATACCTAGAGGGTAGGGAGGTCAAACTGACTTATCCCTCACTTTTTGCATACTGATTCATTACATGTCATCAAAAATTTTCACCTAATGTATTTACCCTAGGTAAGTGTAAAAACACCATAATTACATTTACTTCCATCAATTACATAAGTAAAAACATGATTTCTCAAGGTGAAAATCAAAATTGCAAAGAAAACTCAGAAAATTCATACACTGGTCATGAGCGCAACGCCAGTGTCAGGTGCGCAGCGCTAGTGTCATGAGTGCCCTCCATCTTGTAGCTGAGTTTTGGATGGGTTGCAGGTGTCCAAACTGAGCTTGGGATAGCTCATTGGAAAGCTTATACATTCTACTTTCCAGATATATGCTTGGTTTGCATAGTTGACTTGATTTGACCTCCCACAAATTTATTCTCCCAAGACTGCTCAAGAGCACAACGCCAAGGTGAAAAAGGAGGCAGAACTGTGATTTTTTGAGTGTTTTTTGACTTTTTCACCTACCAGTTTGACCAAACAAGACTCGAAAATTGTTTGACCTATATTTTTTCCTTGCTCTAAATCCAATGGTGGTCTCCTTTTGACCAAAATATGCCCCAAATAGGAGCGCAGCGCCTAGGGCGTTGCGCTCCTGACAATCCAACTGTCACGTGACTGTCAAGGAATGCAAAAAAACTTCAAAAATTTGCAAAAGTGTATCAAAACTTGCCAAAATTTTCTGAATGGTGACTGATGATAAGGGCTAGGCATGGAGTGAGGCTTCAGCAAGAATATCAAGCCTTCTTTTCTCTTCTTGCATGGTTAGGGTTTCAATTTTTGCATTGGCTTTTTTAAGTTTTGACCTTGCAATTTTGTTTCTCTTAGCATAGTGCTTTTTCATCCTTCTATGAATATAATTGTCTTTCTTGGCTCTTTTCAACAGCTTCTCAAGGTGGTCATTTATTTCCTTAAGCCAGCCTTTTTTATCGTCATTGATTATAACTGCAAATTTCTCATTAAGAGTGACCTCATCTACTAGTTCTCTTTCTTTTTGCCTTTCTAGTTCTAGGGCTCTTTTCAAACCTCTAGTACTTGGCCTTATTCTTGGAACTTGTTCTTCTATTTCATCTAGCACACCATATTTTTCTAGTTTCTCTTCAAGCAAGGCTCTAGCTTTTTCTGCCTCTCTTTGAGCTTTGATGAATTTCACTTCATTAATGATGTGTTAGGTCTTTAGCTGCTAGTTCTCCTACTCAAGAAAGGTAATGAAAAATTTAGATCTATCAATATTAGTTTGTATCTCTCTAATCTTGGCTTATTTTTCCTTGATGACTATGCTAGTGATCTCAGAATCATCTTGTTGATCCAAGTCAACAAGGTCAAACTCCAGTTCTATCTCATGAAGATTTTCCTCCTTATGCCTGATCTCTTCCTGAATATCTGCCTCTGTCGTCTTTTGTTTTCCTTTCTCTACCTACTTTTATGATGAAGAAGGCAAGGCCCCTTCCACAATCAGTGGAGCAAACACTTTCCTATGACCTCTCTGATATGTTTTTGCCAATGTCTCTATCTCAACCACTTTGGTATTTTGAAGCTCACTGATCTTAGCCATGCTAGATGACCCAATCTGAGTGTGAAATGGTAATGGTGGTGGTGAAATGGGTGAAGTAGTTTGAGCTAATGTATAAGTAGGTATTGTGGGTTGAGATGGAGGAATGGATGTGGAAAATTGAGATGGTGGAGGCATAGCTTGAGCATGTTTAATTGGTGGAGCAGTAAATATGTCATTAGCTATGAAAGTGTCCCATGAGATGTTCAATTGATTGAGGTGACGGAAGACAATGATCTTAATGAGAGAGTGGTGAAAAACAATTTTCATCTGCTAGTCATAATCTCTCTTTTGAACAATGAATGCCATTTTTTCAATGTTCTTGAAGAGATAATAAGGTATGTTGAGCATTTTGACCCTTTTGAAGTGCATTAATAACCAGATATGGTAAGTGTAGAGTCTAGAGAACCTTCCTTCACAAGAAAAGTAATTCATGATGATTTTCATCATGGGGGCATACCTATCCAGGTAAGAGAAATGAAAGACATTATTTCCTTCATTCTTGTACCTTGGCTTGATGTATGGCTCATAGTAATGATCTTCCAAGTCTTTTTCCTTGAACCACTTTCCACCAACATTTGGAATTCCAATGGTATCTACTATGATGGTTGTGGATACCATGAAAGTGACACCAACAAGGGTTACCTTGTTGTCATGAAGATTAGAGATGAAAAGCCTACTCAAAATAGGGTGATGTTGGACCCTTTGTATTTTTTCACAAAATTCAAAGCATCCTACATGCTTGAAACATGTCACAACCATGGGAGAGGCCATGATTTATTTGGTTTTTTTAGGTTCAAGTCTGAGGATCCTCCCTCCTTTGTGTGGCCTCCTCTCTTCCCTTTCTTATTCCTCACTAAATTCTCTATTTTCTTCTTCCGTAGTGTCTTGGCTAGAAACCCTAGGGAGATGAATTGGGAGTGAAATGTAGGTTTGGGGAGTGGGGAATGGGATGGAAAAAATTAGGGAGATGGGGGAAGGGATTATTAAATTAAGGGGGGTGACAGGGAGTAGAAATGTTGTGGGATTTGGGAATAGGAATTTTATTACAGGTATGGGGATTTGGGAGTCTAGGAAATTGAAATACCTAGGTATTAGGGTTTAGGGGATAAAGGGATTTAGGGAAAGGGATATAATGAAATAGGAGTGGGAAATTTTAATTGTAATGTGGGAAGGGTAGTGAAAGTCTTAGGAAGTTTAATTGAAAATTAGGAATGGAACTAGGGTTTATGACAAATAAGACACCAAATTTTGTATAGAACATTCAAACACCACGATAATTTGACTTGAGGAATGCTAGGAGATGGTAATTTGGTGTTACTTATTTGTTGGAGGGCGAAGGAAACCAATGTTTAAGGTTTAGATCAATGGCACTTCGTTTTGGAGCTCGTTGAGCAAGTCAAGCAGGTGTGCAGCGCCTCCTTTGCTAGGAGCACAGCGCTTGAAGGCTATGCGCAACATGTGATGCAGGAGCGCAGCGCAACCAATCTAGGAGAGCAGCGCTGCCACTTTTCTCCCAATTTTTCTCTCTAGATTTAAAATCATGCTGTGGAGATGGTTGATCGATGTTGTAGGGGACAAATGAGGATGGATTTGATGTCTTGAGGGCTTTTATACTTCATGAAGTTGATGATTTGGGCCTTGAGACCCACTTTCTTCCTTTATCATTCATTTAACCTTTTGAAACATTATATTTTCACTTGACTCTTTCCATTGAAAATTTAATCACTTAATATGATTTAAGAACTCTTTGAATTTACATTTTGGTGTTTTGGCATCTTTGGAACACTGATTTAGTAGCTTGGGATGGTGAAATTATTACATTTTAAAGACATAAAATTACATAATGAAAATATAAAAAATTACATTTGAACTCAAAATTATAAGTTGAAATAAGAATTTTTCTTTACAAGTCATCTTCACATAGTCAAGAGAAGTTTATTGGATCACCCTTTACTTGCTAGTCTTATGCACTGGAAAGGAGTTTTATTAGACCTTTGGAAACCATAAAATACCTAATGAGACCTTGAAGGAATGAATTTCAAGATGACATGACTGATATTACTTTATGGATGGTGTACAGTCAGCAAGGTATGAAACTATGCCAGCCAGTAATAAAATTTGAGGAAGAGTGATGCTTTTTGGACTAGGGCTACCATCAGTGACTAATTTTTTGCATGATCTAGTGGAATGAATAAAAATTTCTGAGTGGGACTCCTAAAATGATATGAAAAGAGTATTTTGATCACTGATGGCAGGATGAAAACACTGACACTAATAGAAGCCAAAACAAAGGAAAATCATGGCTAAATCCTAGGGCTTGACAACTGAAGCTATACTATCAAAAGGAAATAATAATATGGACCAAAAAATTCTTTAGCCAATAGAGTTACACTGGTTCCAATTTTTTCTACCGAAAACTGGCAAAGACATTCTCAGTCAACCAAATGAATTGTCTACTCTGCCAAACTAGAAAATTCAACTGAAATAACATGACTTCCATAATTGGATTAAAGAGAAAAATAAACCTTGCATTTTCTCCAACTAAACATCCAAAATAACCTAGTGAAGGCTAGAGCAGGGGGATCATCATCAATTATAAAGTAGAAGAATAAATTTATTTTGAGTAGATTCTTGGGATTGAAAAAAATAATCGTGCAAAGGCTTACACCCTTCTTTTGAGTATCACAGTTTTTCGAGAGCAGCAGAGAGCCTACCTCATAATTCTAGTTGATTCAGCCTTGTTATAAGCCATTTATTCAAAGGTTCTAGTTCCAACAATGTAGAGATAAAGCAAATTTTAATCTGCATCTAATACCACCTAGCTTGTATGGACGGGGTCTCCTTTTATCACGTCTTAAGTGGGAATAATAAAGTAGCAGTTAGATAAGGAAATAGATCTTGCCAAAAACTTCAAGGAAAATCTCGGATCAATGTTGAAACAAGGTTCATTCCTATCCCACGATCATGAGATTTAACGTTAGCCTTGTGTTGGAACTTGTTTTATCCTTAATAATTTTAGGAAAAATACTAGGAGGGGGCGGGGGGGGGATGTGTGAATCTGTATTTTATTTCACTTTATCTTCAACTTAAAATTCATAATTTTGTATGATACTGTTATTCAGACAACCCATGTGTGTACACGATTTTAATTAATGAGATCTGTGTATATCCAGATTACCAAATTTTCGCCAATTCCATTAGCTGTTTAAATTTAATCATTGCATCAATATCTAATTATTCACTTGTAAGTGGTAACCATGAGCTGTAAAAAGAATATAAGCCATAACACATAAGAAACACATCAACACATATATACACTAGTATTTTAGGTGGAAACCCCAATGTGGGAGAAAACCATCATTGTTGTCGTTTCTATCTTCCTCTTTTATTATAAATAAAAATATTCTTAAAATTTTGTATTGGTGTAGATTCTTACCAACACACAGGCTTCTACCAGTAGGAGGCTATAACCTCCACTCATTCTCCAGCACCCACTAGAAGGGAGATACAACCCCTTGATCAAGTTTATCATCTCCTACTGAAATGAGATCTGACTCAATCAATGAGTTTACCATCTACCACTGGAAGGAAGATCCAACTCCCTCACTGAAGGATCCAACCCTCAACACCTTTGTGGACCACGTTTCATAATATTCCATACTAGATCCACCTGTCTCAAACACACATCAAAACATGCAAGCCACCTTTCATCAAATTTTCACACTAGACCACACCCAACGTTATGCTCAATACCAATTAACCATTCTAGAAGCATTGAATCATTGAATATTGAACCAACCATTGAATACCAATACTGAATCACTACAACTAGATCATATCAATACACAACCAATCACATATATACCAATCCATAGCAGACATGATGATTAAGACACGCAATAAATAGTATAAGACTCTTTCATTATCATAACTAAGTAGTTTCATTCTATATATACTTAAGTCCAAATGTATACACAACTGATCTGAAGCATATTCGTGTATGTACGCAATATTCCAGAAGCAAACCTGTGTACAGATCTTAAGTTATTGAATCAAATTATCTCTGCAAACAACTCAAACATTTGACATACTTAATTGTCAAAATCATAGATCTCTGCAAACACAACAAACATTTCACATACTTCACTGTCAAAATCATAGACCTTTGTAAACACAAAAAAAACTTCACATACTTCACTGTAAAAATCATAGATCTTTGAAAACACATTCATATCATAGCCCCACTATAACCACAGATCTTGCATTGTTAGCAATTCAAACATTCCGCAACAAGCAAATCAATCAAGCATATATTCAATACATATTCAGATCTTTCAAATATGAGCCTTCTCCTTGCTCCCTAAAGCACACATGTTCTAGATCATATCACACATGAATAATCCATTACATTGCACTTATAACTCCTTGATCTCCTTCTCCTTATATATATTTTAGCCTTTCCAATACCACAGGCAAATCCCTTGGTAATGTTGTTGGTAATTGTTGACGAGATCAAATAGAGATTGGCATCACAATATTATGGGTGATTAGCATGGTAAAGGGCCTTGGCTAGGATTTCTATATGTGACTTTTGTTCACAGAACTTGCGTATGTATGTGACTATTATTCACAAGGGCCGCATATACTTTTCAAACTTCATACTTTCAATCTTTTCTCAAGTGAAAAAAGAACAAGGCTACCAATACACTTCCTCATTTTGGCAATACTTGTACCAATTGTTGAGTAATTTAATTGATAGTTAAATTACGTCATTAAATTGTCAAACCAAGGTTCTTGTACTTGTGAAGTGCACGTTCGCAATATATGCTAGGAGTTCTATTTTATTATAGGATAAAATTTCCATTGTAAAATGTAGTTCCTAATATATTGAAACAAATTGTGAATCTAGGCCAAATGAATATTAACTCATATCAGTTCTACGCACATGTTATTTCCATCAAAATTGCTCAAACAGGAGTAATTTGAAGGCGAAATAATCCTAAAAGTGAAATCAAAATGAAAGGCTTATGCTAATGAGTTGAATTGAAAGGTTATTATATTTGACAACCATTAAATTTTACTCTATCAAATTGAATTGAAAAGAATACTCTAATTGACAAAATTAAATTTTTATTCTATTTTTAAACTGAATTGAAAATCTCTCTGGTCGCGGAGCGTTTTCTGAGGATCGTTCGGGCTAGGGCTTCCGCGCCTTTGCGCGCCCTTGGGGCTGCCGATATAAACAATAAAAAAAAACCAATAAAAATGTAAAAAAATAAATAAAATAAAAAAATAACTCGTAAAATAATAATAATAATAATAAAATTATATCAAAAGAAATGACAAAATTTGAAAAAAAAAAACACATAATTAAAAATAAAAAATAAAAATAAAAAAATAAAAAAATTTAACCCCCTCTCCGCCCCCTCTCCCAAAAAAAAAAAAAAAAAAAAAAGAAAAAAAAAAAAGACATTTTTTTCTAAGTTATTAAAAAAAACCATATAATTAGAAAAAAAAAAAAAATTAAAATAGAAAATTTAAAAATAATTAAAATTACAAAATTAAAATTTAGATAAAATAAATAAATTAAAAAAAATAAAAATAAATAAATAAATAAATAAATTTAAAAATTTAAATTAAAAAAATAATAATAACAAGAAAAAAGAAATACAAATTTTAAAATTAAAAAAAAAAAATTAAAATTTTAAAATTTAAAATTTAAAATTGAAAAAGAAAATTAAAAAAAAAAAAAAAACTATCATTAAAAAAATGAAAAAAATAACGAGCCCAAAACCATCTGAACATAACCAAAACCTTCTGAAC